>JAXDDW010000007.1:1280000-1397500 GCA_034670385.1 Hoplostethus mediterraneus
ATCCTTTGGAGGAATTAACATCTTAAAGAAATAAGACATTTAAACTCTGAAAATAAAGTTCACTTGTTGTCGATATATCTAATCCGGTTGATCCAGTTTATGTCAGAGGAGCGGCTGGAATGCTGAGCAGGAGTCTGGCCATAAAATGAGAGAACATGACAGAGAAATATCAGGACGAAGCTTCACACCGCATCCACTGTAACACACAGCTTACATATTTGTGACATAACAGATTTCCAGAGACCGGTGTTAAATATGTGTGTGTGTGTGTCTGTGTGTGTGTGTGTGTGTGTGTGTGTGTGTGCATATGTTTTTGGAGGGGATGTGGCATAGAGGTTGTTCCCTAAATTGCTGCGATATAATTGAACTAAATGAGGTAGAGTTCGTCCAGGAGTGACCACTAGTGTCCTGTTATGACCGGTGTCTATAAATCACCATTATATCTCCACACCAGCTCCACACACACACACACACACATACACACACACACGCACACACACGGTCAGTGCTTGGCTTGGAGCTTTAGTGCACCTGGTAGCTGTAATGGACAATCAAAGGTTTGGTGACAGGAAGAGGAACACATTGTGGCTGGGAAAATACATGGTAGACCAGTTGTAAACGCAACACTGAGAGAGACAATATGTGTGTGTGTGTGTGTGTGTGCGTGCGTGCGTGCGCGCGTGCGTGTGTGTGTGTGTGAAATCCTCTGTAAAACATGTATCCACAGTCTGCAGGTCTGTTGGTTGGTGGGTGCATGTGGGGGGTATCTGTGTGTGTTTATATGTGTGTGTGTGTGTGTGTGTGTGTACATAAGTATGCGTGTGGGCGCAGATGCATGTCCATGCGTGTGTATGTGTGTCTATGCCTGTGTGTGTGACACAGAAAGAAAACGCTTCGGAGAGAAACAGACAGACAAGACTCATTAACAGAAACCCGCTGCACCGTCCACATCCGCCGTCTCCCGTTGTTTTTCTATTTTTGTCTCCCTGTGCTTCAGAAAGGACAGACAGCACCTTGCTGAAGCCGCTTTTTTTTTTTTGTTTTTTTTTTAACTGAACAAATTGTCACAACGTGCCATCATTGATTAGGATCAGCCCAAACCAAACAGCACAGCAGCTTTGATGTGTTAAGGGACTGATGATGATGATGATGATGATGATGATGATGATGATGATGATGAGGGGAATGCTCGTCTTCACAGGCTGGCGAGATGGTGGTCGGCGTTCACACACACACACACACACGACTTACACATCACACACACAAAAACATACACGTACACACACACTCGCAGCATTCACACACACACACTCGCCCACATACTGCACACACACTTCTCAGTATTTGTACATACCTAGAGTACAGGAACACACACTCAGATTGACTGCTAGTCACATAGGATTTCAAACTTTATCCTGATTATTGTGATGCTTTCATTTGGCGGCAGGTTTTCTCAAAGGCTGCAGATGTTTTAGGTGTTTTTTGCAGTAATTCTTTTGCAGGGATTGGTAAAAATCATGAGTCAATGAAAAAATGGTACTAAAAGGACACTAAAGGGATATGAAAAAATGTGATTTTCATAACTACCTCAAATTAAGAAAAAGTCAGATATAATCACTTCCTGTGATAATAAACATAGGCCTATTGCGTCACAGAAACTTCCATGCTCATGCTTTTTAATATTTCCTGAACAGAAAAAACAACAAAGAACAAAGAAAAGTGTGTGCTTGGAATTCGAGTCTATAGCCTCGACTCAACATCAGCACAGTAAGCACCAAATACAATCAGGGTATTTGTTTTGTGATTAAAAATGTTTCATGTCTCATTTTTTAAAAAGTGCCCGTTTTGTTTAAAGTAGACTTTCTGTTCTTCTTCCAAAGGCTCATGATGAATGGAAACTAGAATAATGCAGAATAAATGAAAAACAAATGCACTCATCTTCTTACACTTGTAGGGTGAATAAAACTACAACACACTGTCCTCTGAATCCTCCGACATCTCCTTCCTCTATGAAGAGTCGTCGGTTGTATAAGAAGACCGAGGCAGACGTACTAAATTGTTGACGTATGCTTTGACTGGACTATTTTCTGTGAAGAAATGCAATAATTGGCCAAATTACAAGAAACTGCGAGGAGAGGAGGAGGGGAGGGAGGGCAGTGGTTCAGTAGGACAGTGTTAGGAGCCCCGCACATCCATTCAGCATCGTGTATAAATATTAGATGGGATATGCTGGCTGTCTAAATACCTCTGGACTGGCTGCCTGCCCCTAGGGACAACATAGCTGGATACTGAGAAACACAGAGGGATAGAGGGAGGGCAGATGGAAGAGGAGAGGCGATGTGTAGAGCGAAAACAACACAGGAAAGAACAAGAAAAAAGCAAGGGTGATCGCAATGTTTGTAGAGGAGCTTCTACTCACTATGTATATATGAGTAAAATAAACTGAGGGAGACAATATGAGAAAGAGAGAAAGAGAGAAAGAGAGAAAGAAAGAACCCCTCTGGGATGGCAGGATGGAGGGGGGAGGGGGGAGGAGGGGGGAGGAGGGGGGAGGAGGGGAGCGCGCCTTCTTCCATTCATCGCCTCCACGTGGCTAATTAGCATATGTGAAGGTCGGGGTGGGGGTGGTGGGGGGGGCAGGGGAGACGGGTGAGGCCACCACAGCACCCACCGCCATGGGACCTGGCGCCTTGCCAGCCACACACACACACACACACACACACACACACACACACACACACACACACCACTAGAGGGGGAAACCCAATATATTTGTGTGTGTGTGGCCAGCCACTCATAAATACTTCTTTTCCCCCCCCGTTTTTCACAAGGCTGAAGAAGGGCGAGCTCCAGAGGGAGAGGATTTTAACTATGTTGACATTTGCCAGAGTTCAGATACTGACTCTCTCTCTCTCTTTCTCATTCTCTCTCTCTCTCTCTCAACTCGGCCAGGCCCACGTCTCAGAAGTCAGCAGCCCTCCATGTGACTCACTTCAAATACCGCCACTACATTTCCAGACCTCTAGCCTTCCCATATTCTCTCTCTCTCTCTCTCTCTCTCTCTCTGAAATTTCCTCAATATCACAAAAAAAAGTTTTCACGCTCGCTCCAAGGAAAAGGTTCTTTTGTTGATGAAAGAATTATGTGACAAATAGCGTGGACACATTTGTTGGATAAATAATGAAGTGAGCGACATTTACAGCAAAAGGCTCCCAGAAATGTCATATATGCGATCACTCCCATGTATAAAGTACCTGTTGTGGCTGTATGGCCATTAGTTGGTGCATTACAATATTGCCAAGTGCATTTCTTTGTTTTGTTGTTCGGCCAGCATGAAATATGGCGAGCATTAGCTGACACTAAAGAACAATAATAGCTTGCCCAATACTAATTAATTCTTGAAAGACATTCAGGAAGCTTGTTTATCCGCTTCAACCCGGCTAATGGAAAGGCACCGGGGACGACAGGCCTTCCTGGCACAGAGAGAGGCATGGTGGTGAATGGGTGAGCCTTTTTTAAAATCTATCTACTACCCATGCCCCAACCAGCAATACAGACTACAAATCCCAGAATGCCACAGGAGGTCTGGAATCCAGGACCCATAAGGGACATGTGAGGGCGGGCAGTTAAGGTCATCATGAGCTGAATAGCATCCTGCCTGACACTGATACGGCTGTCCCATCCCAGAGACCCTGGACTACCACACCCACATGGAGAACTGACCTCCTCCCTGACGGACACTTAACATTCTTCCTCCAAACTGTTTTGGTTTTCTTTTTTTTTTTTTTAAGGATCAGACAGAGCTCAGAAACAGCTGACACCAAACCAACACTGGCTCACAGTAATTAAATCATTTCTCCGGGAGGTTTACGCATCAACCTTTGACTGGAGGGGTTGTTCTGACTGCATGATAAAAAAAAAACTACAATTATTTTATTAGCGGGATAATTGTTCATACAGCCAGAAGTGGTCAGTTGTTGTTTTTTTGGTTTGTTTTTAAATCGGAATTAATTGGCGTTTTGTGGAAACCACGGGCAGTCCCGGGATAACCCCGGCCTGCCAATTACCTAACCGGGCTCTGTGTTTCATCCAAGGAAGATGAGAAACGCCGCGCAGGGCCCTTATCGGCCGCAACAGAGCAAATTAAAACTTCACTCTAGTGCTGCTAATCAGCGGCGCGCTGGCTAGCCAAGACAGAGATGTAAACAAAACAACATAAACAAATGACTAGGGGGGTGCGCAGGGGGTGGGGGTGGAGAGAGAGAGAGATAGAGGCGGGGGGGTGGGGGTGGGGGGGTTGGACTGCTAAGTGCTGACGAAGCGGCTTCTGCCTCCTCTCGCCTGCACGCACACACACAGACGCACACACTCAAGGACACACACACACACACACACACACACACACACACACACAAACAGCCCAATAGAAATTCTAAACGCACGCCAGCAAAGAGAGAAACACACACACCTGTGCGCGCCCACTCCGTGATCAGGCACCGTGGGCTGTCCGCCCGATGCAGAACATGAACCATAAATTACATTCCAGCAGCTCGAGTCAAGCCCATCACTATGCACAAGGCTCCCTGAGATAGCCGCATAATACAATGTGACATTGATGCATTGCTCCCATTATAAAGTCTTTGTTCATATCACACTAATAATTCATAAGAGAGAAATGTAAACAGTATGCACTGCACAGCTCTGCGAGCAGGGATCATTTCAAGGTAAGCACATTACCACGGATGGGATTCAGTCTAGTCTTTGATATGTATAACTCATAATCAATTCTAATAAAAAAACCAAAGCAAAACATTGAGAATAACAGTGGTAAATTAATGAAAACTATAGATATCTATTTATTTTTTATTGTATCAGGCCAGATTTGTAATGAGTTGCTGCTGTAATTAATTGTAAATGGCTAAGCAGCGACACTGCGTTTCCAAACTTGCTAGGCCCTCATCGTTATCTCCTAATTACCTTTATTGTTTCCTCTGTGTGTGTTGTGTGTTGTGATCAGTGGCCGATCTGAGTTACACGTGGGTTCAGACAGAAAACGCCATACACACGCTGTCATATTGCTGCCACGGCCTCATAGGCAACTGAGGAAAGACAGACAGGCAGACACACAGACAGACAGTGGGTCTCAACGTGAACACTGTGTGCTGTTCCTTTTTTTCTATTCCCTCAATCAAATAGGCCACGGTAATTCAAAAAAACTAGGACAATGCCATTTTGATGAGAGAGCAGGTTCAACACACGCACACACACACACGCACCTCTAAACACACGTTTACCCGCACCACAACACTGACACACACAAGGACACACACACACACACACACACACACAAACAAACGTCGGTGCGGCCCCGTCTTCATTCTGGTGAGTGGCCAGACAAGTGAGTAGGGGGGGTGAAACAGCGGTGTAAATGAGGCGCACTCGTTTCGCACACAGCTTGCTCCCGAAGTGAGGCAGTGGGGAGGGAAATTGAATTTGAAAGAGGGGGGAACGGTGCCAACAGGTGACAGAGGCGTGCTCCGACCAAACGCACTCTGAAGTGGAGCACAGTCATATCACGGGGGCAATTTGGAGGCTGTATTATGCACTACACCGCTCCCCTTTCTCACACAGCCTGTCAGTGCACCGGAGAGCACCGCTGCCGCTCCGAATATGAATTAAACATAGGGCTTTTGTAGCGTGAATATACTGCTGCTGAAACGTTGGTAGAGTTAACAAAAAAAAAAAACAGTAACACATGCACTTATACACCTACAGTGGAATGAAATACTGGGGGGAAAATGTTTTGACAATTTTCATTTGCAGCAAAAAATGTGAGATTTGTTTAGAGGGGTATAGTTTACTGGAATTATCTGCTGGAAAAACAATGTGACGAAAAGTTATGTTCGCCTAAAAGAGACCAAACTGAATGAGAATAGAAATAGAAACTCGGATAAATAAAATAGCTGTGCTGTGACTGTGCCGTATTTGAGGTTCTTTGAAAGGCCCTAAAAATATATATTTTGAAATACCTTATAATACGCGCAATCAGCAATGCTATTGGTAGTTAAGAGGCAGGATTACTGCAGGGTTCTAATTCTTATTCTTAAATTTGACAACGATCAATACCGCAGCCAACCCTCCCACGCTAAAACATTCATTTCATTTCCACAGCATCTAACACAAATTGCCTTTGATTGAAACAATGTAGGCTAATGAATTGCTTTTGTTTGCGAGAGGCAGACAGTATAAGCTGTGCTCAACCACCTTGCCCTCCAGTCGTCCAGATGTGGGATCCAACCGTGCGCATAATTTAGCGCATCAAAAACAACCACACGATGAAGGCTCTCGTGGCGATGCGCTGCGTTGTTGCGGGCGGTGTTTTAAACAGGCAGCTACTCCCCGCCCCTGGCTGCAGGTCCGCGCGCACTGTTCACGTGAGCAGCGTTTTAGCACAGTCGGTTCCCAAAGTGGGGTTCGGGGACACTCTGGGGTCCGTGGGGAGTTTTGAGGGTGGCCCCCATAAAAAAATATTGTATTCATTATTAGTGGGCACAATAAGAAACGTGTAAGAATGTAAAAGAACAATTCATCATATCTTATCTCTCCACCTGTAGTGACCAAGGTCGTCGGTTTGAACAGGCTGGGGAAATGTGGTTGGCGAAACTGAATGAGAAACACTTTCCTCTCCCTCGACAACAACTGCCAAGGTTCCCTTGAGCAAGACACTTAACCCCCACCTGCTCCAGTAGAGCTGCTCTGTGGTCAACAGTAGAAGACTGGGCAGCTCCCAGGTGTGAGGAACTGTGTGCATGTGAAGCGGGGTATTGCCGGAAAAGAGCATGTGTGCTCAGTTGACTTTTGCTTGATAAATGAAGGTTAAAAATGTCTGGGATCCCATTTTATGCTGCATTCACTTAATATGGGACAGATCTACCATCTGTCCCATATTAACGTACAGGCTTTCTACTGACAAATATCGTTCACCTCAGCTTTCAGGTGGTAAATCCTACTCAGGGTTTGGCGATGTACGCCAATTTCTCTGACTTACTCAATTCTAAATGTCACTACCAAGGAAAGATGCACAGTCTGCTGTGGCGAATGATATATTCATTTCATATAAAACAAACAAAACTGAACAATTTCATCACATAAGTCGATTTGTGATTGTAACTCTTAAAATGCCATGAAAATTCACATTTACTTGCTTGGATCTTTCCTTTGTGGCTGACATTGAAATGTCTGGTTTGCCGTGAAGCATTAACTCCAACACACCACATACTGAGTGCATGTGTGAAAAGATGAGAATAATTATCGGGAGCAACGAAAGCAGTCAGAAAACTTCAATCGTGGTAGTTGACGGCTCCCAAGTCTCGGTTTTTCCCATATGACCTGAATGCACCATTACTACACTGCCCCGACCAAAGATCTCAGCAAGAACCGTCCTATTTTCTGTGTGCGGGCTGCCCAGCGGAGCTACTGGGAGCCAATCAGATAGCAGACTGGGTGTCAACTGTGAGCCAGGAGTATGGTGAGCTTTCAGCCAGTTTACCTCCACTATTCAAATTCCGACCAGAGCTGAATGGGAGTAAAGCAGGCGCACGGACGCCCTCTCCTCTCGCCAGAGCGCACAGCGAGCGGCAGGCGCTACATCGCTTTCCAACGCCGCAGTGGCTGTTTCATTTTTCAAATTACGGAGATATGAGGGGACGGAAACGTTTAAAGGGTTAGGGTTAGCTTTTGAGCTTGATCTAAACGTATTTATATAAATATATTTATAATATTATTTTACTTTACTTCGATGAGAGCCTCGAACACAACGCGCCCTCTAAACAGGGCGTTTTGCAACGTGTCTGAGACCACGTCGGCATAAGGGCGAATCTACCCAACATCAATATTGCTATTTAATTTACAGAAAGAAACAAAAATATATATATATATATATTACAGGGGGCACACGATTGGAATTGGAATATGAAAATGTTCAAGCACATGGAGGGAATTGAACACAATCCTACTGTATGAGGTCAATTAAAAATAGTTTTTGAAACATATGTTGTGCGTCTTTACGCGTAAATTTGCCGTATTATACTAATAAAACTTGGGTACACGTTTCAAATATAAGTATGAAATATACAAATGTAATGGAAATGTTCTTTTGCATAAAGTCACCTTGAGCAAAATATTGGGCTACACCAAATATAATTCACTGGCACACATTCAACACGCATTTCAGAGTATAATAGGCCGATACCGAGTCACGTAGACCCGGTGTTAGTGGTCAACACACACAACGGCTGGTAATTATAGCTGAAGGGAGTGACACACTAGAGCTGAGAAACTCAAGTTAGTTCACTGATCCACACCGCAGCGCTTAGGTGTGAAGTTTCCAAAACTGCATGCTTACCTGCGTCCGGCTGAGGCCTTGCCCTCCGTTGCCTGGACTCAGCGAGTGGGGGTGGTTTCTCTGCTGCCCTCCCCAGCCGTGGGCCGATGTGGCTCCGTACTGGGGGCCCACCTCTTTCCCCAGGCCCATGCCGGCTTGCTGCTGCGCCGCGGGGCCACTGTAGTCTTGGTAGGCACCGCCATAACCCCGCATCATGGGACTGGGAGACGTCAGCAGCTGGTTGAGGGTCGGGGTGGCCCCTGAGGGATGTTGCTGCTGCTGACTTTGTCCGGGGAACCTCTGAAAGCCACCAGAGGCAGCTGCTAGAGGAGTCTTGCCGTGGCTTGCCGAGGAGTTGTTGGCCATCATCATGTTTCCAGGCTGCCGGGACCCCGAGGGGCCCATCATACCGTAGGCCCCACCGGCGTAGCCCGCCCGGTAAGCCGGGTACTGATTGTACTGGCTGTTGTGGTACCCTGCTTCGTGGGAGTTCTCCATGCTGTTATGTGCCGAGGAGTGCATTATCCCCATCCCACTGCTTTGTTGCTGCTGTCCGCCATGTTGCTCGTAGCAGGGCCTTGGAGTGTAATAGTTGTTATTAAACTCGGAGTTGTTCCCGGCTGGCCCCAAGTTGGGGTTTTCAAACCTGGTGCCCATCATCCTCTCCCCGGGTTTACAGGTGAGATCCCCCTCACCTTTCCCCGGCATGTGCTGCTGCTGTGGCTCCCCCTGGGCCCCCAACAGGTTCTCTTTGCCACCGTGGTGTTGGTGGTCCATACCTCTGTCCCCCCGGGCTCCCTGTCCGTTGTTGTTGTTGATATTGTTACTTTGGATTTGTCGCTGCTGATGTGGCGCAAATTGGCTGAATTGCGGCGACTGCTGCTGCTGCTGCGGCGGCTGAGGCTGAGGGGGATCTCCGCTCCCCACATATTTCAGCTTGTGGTTCGCGATCAAACCAGTTTCCATCGAGGAAGTCGTTGAATTAGTCGACGCCGACGAGGACGTCAGGTTATTCCCACCGTCCCTATCCTTATCGCGGCCGTCCGGAGCGTTATGAGCCGTGGAAGTTGAATGGACCATGTTGAGCTCGTTTCGGCGGTGATGGTCTACATTATTCAGAGTCCCATCTCCGGCTCCCAGCATCGGTCCAGTCCGCTGTACGGTCCCTCCTCCCCCGGATTTCCCCGAATTGAGCTCCGGACCCAAACCGCTGGATAATTTCTTATTTTTGTTATTAGTTCTGGTCGGAGCCGATGCCACTTGCGCAGCCATGGTCACTCCAACATCTCAGCGCGCAGTGACAGCAAGCCCCGACCAGCCTCGCATACAGAAAATAACACAAGATGGGAAGAAAAACACAAGCTGGGAGGAGAAAAATATATTCAATGGGAAAGCAAGCTTTGTTCTAGCGCTGTTGTTGCTGTGGTGGTGGTGAAATGGTGCGTCAGTGAGGCTTCATGTTGAAAGTTTCTCCGCCAGGTTTAGATGAAACTTTTTTTCTTCCCCCCTCCACCTCTCATCCTTCTCGGTTCTCGGTAAAATGTAGCAGCGTCTCCCGGAGCCCTTGTGGCCCAGCATGGCATGAGAGAGAGCGGGCTCTACCAGCTTATCCACCTCCAGGGCACCGGCGCGCCTCACATGGAAAATCCGGACTGGAGTAGCGGGGCATTACGCACGCTGCATTTCGATGTTTCCGTGTTTTATGGCGCTTTATCGGTCGATTTTCCAGTAAAAGAAGACACGTGAATGTACCCCAAATTTCATCTCATGACATCAAATTCCTTCCTTCCTCCATAAAAGCAGGATTTCTTTACATTGCGCGGCAGACGCGTTGGGAATGGAACCACACCTAACGTGACACAAATAATTTATTTTAAAGCAAATATTAACATTAACAAGTCGCGCGTCTCCAAATTACGCACGAGTATTGCTCCTCCACGCGGCTGTGATCGGATCAAATACCCACCTCGCGTGTGAAGTTTGTCCAACCTTGATTCTCCAAGCAAAAAGTCCGGATCGGGTTTTCCCTTCTCCCACCCTCTCTCCCTCGGCTCAAGCCAGTTCTCTGCAGCTCTGACAGGAGTCGGACACGCAACCACAAGCTGTGCGCAATAATGTTGCCATCGGAATGAGAATGTAATCACTCTTTCTAACAGATAATGCTGTAATATCTATAAGGTTACTGTAAAGTTCAATCCCGTCCTCTCTCCAATCACTTATATTCAGCTTGAAACACTGTAATGTCCTCACACGAAAGAGAACCATAGCAATCATATAATACATTTGAGAAGGGTACTATACAAATATCACAGCTAAACTATAAACGATATAAAACACCCGATAGGGATATTACAGCAACGGCACGTACAAATACAATTAAGTACGATAAGGTCACTATGAACTCACTATGAGTTTAAAGGAGCGCACTAGGAATATTATAGGACAATTATAAGGATTTTTCATGAGTCTTATTCAGAGAAAAGCCTATATTCTCTTACTTTTAAAAAACTATCAACGAGTAGGATTTTTTTTTATTAGAAACAAGAATCAACCTCGGGCCGTCGTTTAGGACCACACAAAACCCACATCTCCAACACGCCGCATATTCCATCAGTGGTATTAGAACATGAATGCAAAATAGTGCTTAGTAAAGAAGCTGGGGTGTCTGTTGGGACCTGAATGAGCAGAGGGCCCGCTTTGATGAGATCAGATGCATTTGATCAACAGAGGGAGCAGCGGATGAAAGAAGGGTAGAGGGGGGCTGAGAAGAGACGGATTTGGAGATGAAGGTTGTGGTGATGATGGCCATGATAATGATGATGATAATGGTGCTGGTGGTGAAGATGATGGTGATGATGAGCACGGTGTTGGCGATGACTGTATAGGGGTCATGGTAAGGATAATGATCATATTTTTCTAACACCTAATTGTTGTTTTAGATCACACATGGGCAAAACGCACGAGGCACAATCAATCCCTCCGCCGTGCACTGAGAAATGGTTCACGATAATGCCATGTCCATGACAATGGGAAGACCCCTGCTGGAGACACCTCGTCAGTACAGCTCACATCTTGGAAAAGGCACAGCAAGCAGAGGAGCACCCTGTGTTTCAGCAGGCGGTACATAGAGGGTTAGTAGGTCTTATGCAGACACATTTATACGTAATGCACTTAATGAACATATGAAATGTAACATAAAACATCAATAAGACAATATATTGATAGAAAATATCACGATGATAGCGAGAGGGTTTATTCCGTTGATGTTTTCCAAATGGAAGCTCTAACACTGGGGGCAAACAAAAGCGAGTGACATCCCCAGAAACCTTCGCAGCCGTTTGCCTTTATGGGTCCATATGGCAGAGAATAAAAGCCATCACACTGTTATAGTCCAACTACAAAGTCTCCATGGTGTTCACCATTCAGCGGGCTCAGGCCCAGCCTATAGCATCAACAGGACCAGATGGCTATTTATCTATAGGACACCCCGAGAAGACATCACATTTACATGCTCTGTGAGTGTGTGTGTGTGAGAGAGAGAGAGAGAGAGAGAGAGAACGTGTAAATAGCTGAAACAATAAGTGGTGTTATTCCTGATCGCGTGAGACAAAAGTATATCTCCTGAAATCGCCGAGGATGACTAAAATTAAAGGTTGCCGTGTCTCTCAACGGGGATTCATCCCTGGTTATGTGCAACTATTCTGAGCGGAACAAACCTCATATCTACACCCGTTGCAGCTCTCTGTACTTTGCGCGCATGCCGACTCCGGCTCCCATCAGCGTCTCAGATCAAAGGCTCAGGTTCTGATCTCATCTAGAGCAACACTAGGGCTGACAGTGAGGGGACCCGGGCATTAGCATATTCTATGATGGCGCCCGGCTTTTCATGCCGTTGCCTCGGCTGCGGCTCTGGGTGTGCCGCGGCTGTGGCTTTGCAACTCTAATTTCCCTCTCTTGCTCATTAAAAAAAGCCCACTGTTCTCCTATTAATCCGCAGACACACTGATCTGTTTGAATGGCGAGGATGGGTGGGGGGTGTGTGTGTGTGTGTGGGGGGGGGGGGGGGAGGAAGGGGAGGAGGTGGGGGGGGGGGACAATGGCTCAGCGCATTTGCATTTATGTTTAATTTATAACCTTCAGGGGCCCCCTGATGCAGCAAGATTGAAACAATAACTCCAGACAAACACGGGGAAGAGAGGAGGAGGAGCAGGAGGAGGAGGAGGAGGAGGATGGATGGAATTAAAAATATACAGATCTGGGATGGTATGTGTTTTGAACGAGTGCATGTGTGTGTGTGTGTCGGGATGGATGGTGTGACTGTGTGTGTTCATATGTGCATCTGCATGAAGGTATCGCTGAAACGCACACACACACACACACGTACACACACACACACACACACGCGCGCACACTGACAGAGAGGCAGAGGTCTCCAATCCACCGGGGGATAACATGCCATGGTGAGTGTCTGTCAGAAGGAGAGCTGGAGCTGGAGCCTGTTCAGGGGGAGTCTGCAGGGATCTCCCCCTAGCAGCACAGCACTGAACAGCACAGCAGACAGCAGCAGCAGCAGCAGCAGCAGCACAAGCCTGGCCAAGCACAGAAAGTGGGTCAGCCTGAAACACACACACACACACACACACACACACACACACACACACAGCTCAGGAGGATGCAGCCCCGGTGTCACTCTGTGGGTGTGTGTGTGTGTGTGTGTTTGAAAGAGAGCGAGAGAGAGAGAGAGAGAGAGAGAGAGAGAAATAGAGCACGCACGGCAGGAGTGGAGATAGAGGATGGCTTGTGTATGAGAGAGACAGCATGGTAGTATATTTTGCATGAGGGGTCTCTTGTAGAAAGGGGGGTGGGGAGTGTGTGTGTGTGTGTGTGTGTGTGTGTGTGTGTGTGTAGAGGAGAGGGGGGGGTGGCTGAAGACAAAAAACGCCAGCCAGCCAGCCATTGTGAGCACACCTTATGGAAGTGCATCAAATTGATCCATAGTCTTTTCATTTCAGGCTTGGGTAAATAACAACATTTGCATTGATCAGTCTGCAAAACCAGGCAACTCCGGGCTGGGGAGCGTACATGTGTGTGTGTGTGTGTACATGTGTGTGTGTGTGTGTGTGTGTGTGTGTGCGTGCCTGTGTTTGTGTGGCTGCTAACAAAACACATCTCTCATTCCTTTCAGCTCCTTTGCGGAGCCGGGGGCCCTCGGCAGAGCCCTACAAACGGCTACGAGGATAAAATGTTTTTCAACAACACTTGAGAGGAGTGGATGCTATTGTGTCCGCCTGTATACCGAAACACAGAATCACAGAATTCCCAGGACGCCGCGTGCTCTATTTATGTGTTATGAAAAACATGACTCAAAAGAAGAAAAAAAAAAAAAAGGGGGGGGAAAAACAGCCATGCTCTACTTTCACTGTCAGCTATCATGTGAAGTATGAAGAAGAGAGCGCCGATGGAGAGAGGAGAGTGATTTTCTTCATCCACAGATCCTATCCTGTTGGTGACAGGGGACTGGGCTCTCACCCCCCCCCCATCCCTCCATCCCCTCTGATGCCTGTCACTGGTTCTCTCCTTCTCTCCCTCCCTTCTTCCTGAGCGGAGGAGTGTGTGAAGTGTCCCCCGAGAGGCAGAGACTCAAAGACGGCATTTACAAGATCCACACTGAGCCCACTTTTAACTGCCTGTGAAGAACTTCTCCCGCCGCCTTTGATGTGCCAACCTAATGGGGAAGAGCTCGCCGCCAGTCATTGCATATGTTAGCGAGGCAACGTGAGCTAATCCGCTAGCACTGCAAGGTAGACTTCATGCTGCTTGCATTAAGTGAACACTTCAAATGGTGTATAGCTTTGGCGCATTGCTACCCTTGGAGAAAAAAAAAAAAAAAAAGAAAGAAAATCCCCGTTGGCAAACATGCGCCGGCACGATGCGTCACCTTTTACAGCAAATTAGCGGCACCAGCAGCAAAAGCCGAGCACTTTGCTCATTTCTTCACTCCCACATCACCGTGGAATGCATATTCATAAACTTGGTACATAAGCCGTCTGATATGATCGACCAGAGCGTAGTTACGACTCCACGAGACGCACAGGATGTAAAACAGTGTTATCGTAATCTATTGTCCTCTCAAGCGTGACATCAGGCCAAATAAGGTACTCTGGATCCCGCCCCCTTTCAGTCTGATATACATACATCCAGCACTAAATATTGACTATTTTTGCTTTTGCTTTTCTTTATGTGGTGATGGTGATGAGGTGGATTCTGATGGGCTTTGAAGCTGCAATGAAAAAAAAAACCCTAGCCATAGGGCTATATATTAGCTTAGCATTCCAGCATTTGTCCCTATGTGACCTGACGATAACGCAACTTCTGCACCGTGGTTGGTAGCATTTTTGTTTTGTTTTAATTAATTATTAAAATATGTAATATCTACATCATATGTCATATTCCTACTTTCATTATTTCAAAACACAGAATGATTGCAAGCCAAAAAAAAAAAAAAAAAAAAATCAACAACAAAAAAAAGCCCGAAAGCCCGAAATGACAACAACACTTGAGGACTATTCACTAAGTACATCAGATCCTCAACCCACCCCTTATTGGGATCAGGAACGTTCTGCCGCAATGAATCAGAGTGATTCAACAGCTTCGTGACTCCCGAGCCACCTGACCCTGATGAGTAACATCAACAAAGCAATCGGCCGTGTGAGATCTCCCACGGCGAAACACCCCGGTGTACGGCCCCCTGGGATACGCGGTCTTAAGGCTAGCGGAGGACTGAAGCATCAGAGCGACCGGCGCCCCCCTGCCTACGCTCGGGCTGAAGGTCGAAGGTCACGCGACACAAACTGGGGACGCGGTCCGCTCAGCCGAAACCCGACATAACAGAGAACGGCGGCGGCGCGCCTGGAAACTTAGTATTTTCTTTAACAACAGCACAGAGGAGGAAGGCTTTCATAACAAACAGAGGCATTTGGAACGATTTTGAATCAGGCTAATTAGGTTTGTGTTTTGTTTGTTGTTCAGGAGGCATGATCAAAGTGATATTTCACCAATTTGTGTCAGCTCCGGAGGAGAGGAGGAAGGGTTTTGGAGAACGCTGCCTATTAATCTCCTCAGGTTTGGCTCGTCGCGCGTCGGGGGACGGTAATCAAAACAAGGGAATGAATGAATAATGAAAAATGTTGATCAGAAATAGAACAAAACAGCAGATTTGTGCTTTATTAACAGCTTATTAGTGAAAGGATTGGACCGCACACAGGTTTTTTTTGTTGTTGCTATTTTCATGTTTTTCAACTCTTTCAAGGGGGCTTCAATTTCAATGCACTCTCTATCCCCCCCCCCCCACCCCTGCTCAGCCTGAGTGGGAGAAGAAAAATCAAAGGGATGTGGATGGCTTGACCCAGGAGCTCAGAGTCTGAGAGCAAGCGGCTGTTTTGATCTTATCTAATATTTATGAATAACTTCCTTGATATTTCCTCCGCTCCGTGAAGCCGTCCGCTTTTACAGTGTTACACAATGATGTCTTAGAGGGGCGATGACGGAGATCAAACGGGGCCCGGGATCAGAATACAGAGAGCGCACTCTCTCTCTCTCTCGCTCTCTCTCTCTCTCTCTCTCTCTCTCCGTAGCCCGGGAGGAAACTCAGCAGCGAGCTATCTGACGCCGTGTGATTGAAATACAAGCTCCACTAGGCTGTAGCGTGCAGTTTGATGATATTTGTATTTGTGTCGCTGTCAAAGGAATATGGGCACAAGAAGCGAAAACACTGTCACTGTGTGAGCGCAGAGATACACTGTATGTGTGTGTGTGTGTGTGTGTGTCAGTGACAGAATGAGTGGCTTGTGTATGCATCCTATGCGTCTGTTCCATGTGTATGTGTGTGTGTTTTCTGCAATAGAGCTGAATCCACAGTCTGCCTCTCCCTGGCTCTCACAAAGCCCGCCAGCCACAGAGCCATTTTGTTCAGTAATGGCATCAGATGCTTACCACTATCTCTTCACAAAAGTCAAGTGTTCTCAACACGTTATTTGCCCAAAGTGGCCTTATTCCAAGGCTCTATTGTTAGCCTAATGGAGGCTAGACGACACCAAGGCTCTAATTATGGACAGCAACGATCACCCCTGATAATATTGAGAGCAAAGTGGGTAATTTGTGGCTGTTGTGTTGAAGGGTAGAGGGGAGGAGGAGCGGAGAGACGGGGGGGGGGGATGTTGGGGAGAAGAGAAGAGAGGAGGTGGGGAGGTTGTTTTCCCGTGTCATCGCTCCGTCGTCCGTCACCCTAATCATTCCCCCAGAGCAGAGAGCCAAGACACGGCCGCAGCAGGAGAATATTAATGGACTGTGTGACATTACGGTTCCCGCCCATTCAAAAGGAATATCTTCTATTACATTATGGGGCCATCAACAGGTGATTCCTCCCCGCTCACGAGACTTGATCCGTACGTACTCCCCATTCCACAAAGTGCCTGCACAGCACAGATCAAGTGCCCATCTGTCTCATTTAATACAGATGCAACACATACAGTAACGCCGACGTTCATAGATCAATGGCTTGTTTGTCGCTAAGCTCGCTGCGACCCGCCTGAAAGATCGTCCAAATAAAAAGCAATCGACAGTCAAGATTGAACAGATCTTTACATACGATTACAAAAAGGGGGCGGGGCTACAAGACCGCCTCCCCTGCGTCACAGTAACCTAATTCCCCCAACTCTAGCCGCGGCGTAAGGTCGGACAAAGGTTGCCCTTTAGCTTAAGTGCGGCCCGAGGTAATCGGTCCATCGCGATCGATGCGGCGCGGCGGCAGAACCCCGGCGAGCCAGACGCCAAACGCAACTCCGCAAGTCTGTGCCGATTCTGTCAGCGTTCAGAATCAAAGCCCCCCGCCCCTTCTCCCTTGAGTGATCTGTCCAAACAATTAAAATGGAGCCTCTTTGTACCATCACGCCACTTAACATGTCAGACAGAAATATGAAAGGAGCCTCATGTATTGGGAACCCTGCGTGGCGTGACGCCTCCTGTGACAAGCCCCACGGAGAGAGAGCGGCGCGCCACAGGAACAACGCCGCTGTTCAAATTTTAAATATGTTTTGACACGGAATCAAAAGTTGCTCACTATTATAGGGGGAGAGATCCCCCCCCCCGCCCCCCCCCCCCCCCCCCCCCTGTTTTTCCGTGTGATCACTTGTTAGACCCCTAGGTGAACTAGGCAGAAATACTGACACCTGAATATTCTCTTTGCGCTCGCTTTGACATTTTTGAGCAGATCTGGGAATGATTTTCTCATTGTGAGAGATCATTTCATAGTGAGATTGAAGCTCTGATCTCGACATCTGAGGCTCATGAAAGCCACCGCTGATCAATGAGGATTCCTGTGTGAGTGTCTGCGTTTTTCGACTGGCTCACATCCCCCCCCCCCCCCCCCCGCCCCCCGCCGGTGTCCAAAAGCTAGGTTTAGCCGCCGCTCCATTTCTGATGATAGTAAAACTGTAGAGTTGACAGCTTCACTGTTCTGCTCTGATCGCGAGCGTTGGGCTACGTCTCCCAAAAAAAAAAAAAAAAAAAAGCGCTCAAATAGTATTCCCGGATTCCTCTGGCGGCTGAAAGCTGATTGGCTCGATGAGGCTGACCCGGTCGTTAATCAACCAGCCGATCCCATCAATCAAAATAGCGGCGGTCTGATCTTTTTGTGAACGCGACAATAGCTTTTTTTTGGAGAATAATACACTCTATTTTTTACATTAATAAGCTTGAGTGGCTTTAAACATAATGGAACGCAAGACTATTTCATGGGCTTTCACTGTACTCTATACATAATCCTGAGGATGAAATTCCTAATCTCCTACCAAACAGGGGAGAGGTTTTTTAAAGCAAGACCCCAATTACGCCCAGCCACAAATTAGCATGTTTAATGCAGCAAAATGTTTTAATAAAGAATAAAAGGAAGGGAGCAGAAAACAAAAGGCAACTGGGTAATAAGATTATCTCTGCCAGGCGGCCAGCGCTCATCATTGTAGTTCACACAAACGGAAGAGATTACAAGTCACATTCAAAAACAGCCTAATCCGTGAAAGACTCCCGATATGATTACTTTTCATTACGTTCGCTGACAGAGTGGAGACGGATTTATCGGGAAATCCTGAGGAGCCTTTAAAGTACAGTTGGACACGAAGGCAGAAAGCCAGTTGAAGATTAGTTGAATCCATCTGCGATAAGCTTCAGCCCCGCTTGGCCACAAACACAGATAAACACAAATCTGAAGGCCAGATGATGTAATACACATTCAGCAGCTATAGATCATCCCCGCAGATCAGACATGTACATAATGTATCAAAATGGTATCACTTTCCAAAACAAACACATCCACCATTCAACTCATTTCAGCCAAGAAAATGTTCAATTAGAAGACGTGATTTGAGCACCAAGCGCCAGCCGGTTCCTCTCCAACCCGGCTCCCTCTTCCTCGCCGACCGCCATCTCCGACTGCACTTCAGCGCGTTCCACCGCTCCTCGTCTTTTGTCGCAGGTGTTTCCCCACCTCTACCCTGCCCTGCCTTCCCCGTGTCGCCATCTCTCTGGGGCCGCATTCAGCCTCCTTCATCCCTGACCTCCTCCTTAGTTCCCGACAAGGTCAAACATCTCCCATTAGGGAGAACGAGGCCTCGCCTCTCGCCGGAGAAGTATCCGAGTCGTACATCGTGAAGGTCAGGGGCTGCATAATGAACTGGAAAATGTCAATTCTATTACTCTCCATTTAAATAGCGGATTTTCCGGCACCAGGAACAAGGGTGATATTTACCCTTTTTTTTTTTCCTGCGCGGGCCCGGAGCGGGAAGGCCTCTTAATCCAGCCCGGGGTGTGAAATTGAGTCGTATGTGCGGTGGGAATGTGATTCCCCCCGGTGCCAGAGATGAGTGACTCCGCTGTGTTAGACTACACTGCCACCAAGTCTTCTCCACAGGAGGAGAGAAGAAGCTGGAATAACCTTCCTTTCCCCCCCGTTCATTACCGTACGGCGTTCCGACGGTGGCGGGCTTATCCATGCATCACTTATTGGTTGCTGGAAAACAGAAACGTTGGCAAGCCGTAACATAAAATAAACAACGGCTAAGTAAAAATGTATGATTGATATTCTAGCAATGCCAAAATACCGGCTTACTGAAGTGACAGAGCAATTACTAATTATCAATCTGATTCTTCTTATTTTTTCCCCGGGAACGCTTTTCACGCGCCCGACAGGAATGTCAACGGCTGCATAACTTAACGCGAGGGAAGAGAGGCAACGGGGCTGAGATGACAAAAGGGCATCCAAAGGAGAATGTTAATAATGATTCCTCTAAAACAATTTCCATTAATTTTCAGCCATCTCGCCGGGGAGTAATATCTACATGCCCGAGGCAGGTTTAAATTGCATAGTCTGCCTGAGAAAGGAAGACGGTGGCTCCCCAGTGTCCGGCCGCTCTCATCAGGAACAGGAAGACACACACACACACACACACACACACACACACACACATAAGGAAATAGCCCAGGAGACGCTCGGCACCGTCGGCACCGGGAGCGACGCTATTAGCACGGCACCGAAACCGGAGTGCACCAGGGATGCTGGGTACCGATTGGTTGTTTTTTTTTGAATGATGCGGGATAAAAAAAAAAAAACAACACAAAATGGGTGGGAGGGGGAGACATGTCCGAGGAAGGGCCAGCGTCCGGGAATTCCGGGAAGAGGATTTTCTCCACGTTGGTCAGATATCTTCAATGATATCTGTGCTGCCCCCCATCCCCCCCTCCCTCCCCCCCCCCCCCGCAGCACAGCTAACAGACAATGTCAAAAAGGTAGGACGTGAATAATACCATCATTTCATATTCCGACTCCCTGCCAGGGAGTATGTCACGCCGACACCGGGGTCACTTACCCAGCGCCGGAAATGGCAGAGCCGGAGCGTTCGCCCCGAGAGGAGGAGGAGAGGGAAGGCAGCCAGCTAATGTCACACACACATACACACCGGCATCAGGGATCCTCTCTGTCTCACCCCTCCTCCCCCCTCCCTCCCCCCCCCCTGCAAGGTATTACTGTGGCAGAGCTGGCACCTCGCCTCTCTCTCTCTCTCTCTCTCTCTCTCTCTCTCTCTCTCTCTCTCTCTCTCTCTCTCTCTCTCTCTCTCTCTCTCTCTCTCTCTCTCTCTCTCTCTCTCTCTCTCTCTCTCTCTCTCTCTCTCTCTCTCTCTCTCTCTCTCTCTCTCTGCAGCCAATGCGAGGCCCCGCTTGGTTCGGTGACACCGGGCACGTCTCCCGGGTCCGGGCGCACCTGGCAGCCTGTCAGCAGGCACAGGTTTTTAAGAGAGGTCGAAGAGGGTAGGGGGGAGGGAGGGAGGGGGAGGGAGGTTCGGGCCTGCTGGGACGTCTTTAAGGGAGAGAGAGGCGACAAAGGTGTAGTAAACACGCTACACGTTCGTTTGGAGAGTCACTCGACCGACGCCGCGAGGAGTTTGACTGATACGGATCTCGCAAGGCCGATACCGATAACACGCCTTGATTATACAGCATATTTTTAATCTGTCCTCCGACGGCTACATCCTTTTTCTTCCTTTACTTCAGGAGATAAGGATGCACTTTCCAGCCTCATTGACACGCTGATATTTTTTGGATTGATAGCTGATCATTTGTGCTGATGTTCAATATGTTTACGTTCGACCTGTTTCCACGCCAAACGAATCAAAAATGTGACAAGGATTCAGTGGAAAAACCCTCTGAAACAGCATTTCGACACTAAAACTCTCCACTGAAACAATAATAACACCGGTAAAAATCAATGATACAATAAATAATATAAATAGAAAATCAAACCAATTGCATCATATCCTGTAGGTGATGGATGAGGATAACCATGTATAGAGGGCTTCATATAAGGATTACATCTGATGACAGCAAAAAATACACAGGCCAAACCCCTCACTCACCCCACTCACCCCACTCACACACCTCCTCCCGCACACACACACACGATGACAACAAAGTACCCCCCCCCCCCCCCCCACCCGCCTATAAAACTTTTTTTAATATCCTGCCCCTCGCCGGCTTCTCTAAGAGGCTGGACGTCTCATTTACAAGTGAGGGGGCCAGGCGGAGAGACGGCTGCCCGCCAGCCTGTCCGTCGGAGGAGCTCACGGGGGAGTGTGTCTGCTCGGGTGCGAGTGCGAGTGTGTGTGTGTGTGTGTGTGTGTGTGTGTGTTGATTAATATCAGGAGGGCAGGTCAGTGCTCAGGCTGCGGCTGTCGGAGAGAGAGAGAGGACAGTTCTTTTCACTGCCGCCCAGGGAGAAGTCTGCTGGCGGAGGGGTAATGAGCCAGAAACAGGCAGAGAGGAGAGAGGAGAGAGGAAAAGGCTGGAGAGGAGTGGAGGAGGCACAAGGACAGGCCGGCACATTCACCTCCCCTCCCCTCGCCTCCCCCCTCCCCTCCCCTCACTCCCTCTTCTCCCCTTCCAAGCAGCATCAAGGCTCCTCTGAAATGTTTTTCTTTTTTGCCATTTGACACTCATTCCCCCACTTCCTTCCTTCTGTCTGGCTCTCTGTCTGCTCTGCTCTGCGTCACACACTTGAAGGAAAAAAAAAAAAAAAAAAAAGTGTTCGTAAGCGATGTGCTTTCGTGGGCGCAGTCACAGTGGGGGGGCGCGCACTTTCATCCTTATGAGGACCCATCGACGTGCAGGTCGTGTCCTAACCCCTCGCCTTAACCTGCACCGCCTCCTCTTTGACCATGGATTTCTCCCCTGTACCATATCGTTGAATGTTGGTGACACCAAAACATTTACCGCTGATGTTTGAGACGCAATGGAGTTTGATAGAAGAACATCTGAAGCGTTTTCTTCTACCTGCACTAGAAGGGTGGATTTTTTTTACCTTCCTATAGGACGAGCCAGAATCTCCTCTCCGAAGCTAGAGCCGGTTCTCACATGGATAGAAGTACGAGAACCTGTACTACCAAATATGTGTCAGACTCATCACATCTGACCTATTCCAGTACAATAATTCTCCTCTGCCGCCGTCCACGCTCCTCCACAGCCCCGAAACATTGCATCATGGGAAAATAAACCATCCGAGGCCCTGTGAATCTCGCCGACCGCACCGGCAACACCAGAAACACTCATAACCGAGATGGCCTCAGAGCGGTAAGACGTAAAAAAAAAAAAAGGCGCAGCCGCGGGGAAAGACGGCGGGGCCACGCGTGCGCCTTTTTCCAACAAGAGGCCCACGAGTGGCGGGATTAAGAACGGGGCGCGACCGGCGTTACGGTGAGGTCGTGGTCGTTGGGGGGGGTTCGTCGTGCCGCGTGAGAGGATTACCCCAGCATCGGCCCGCTGAGCTGAGCGCGCTTTTTTGTATTGGTGGATGTGTGTGAGAGACGATGCATCCGCTAACACTGTGTGTGTGTGTGTGTGTGTGTGTGTGTGTGTGTGTGTGTGTGTGGGGGGGGGGTTAGGGGGGTGGGGGGGTAGAAAATAACATGAGCAATTTCATAAATGGAAGGGAGAGGCTGTGACTTCCTAAATCGTCTGTGAAAGACAGAGGGGAGGAGGAGGGGGAGAGGGCGAGTGACGAGGAGAGAGAGAGAGAGAGAGAGAGAGAGAGAGAGAGAGAGAGAGAGAGAGAGAGAGAGATGGAGTGAGGTGAGAGGGAGCGTGACGCCGAGTGTGAAAGCGAAAGGAGAGAGAGGAGAGGAGAGGAGAGGAGAGCCGGGGCTTGGTGGTAAATGGATATAACTGGGTGAGGGAGACAGGGGCAAAGTGAGAAAGAGAGAGAGGGAGAGATAAAGACAGAGAGAGAGAGAGAGAGAGAGAGAGAGAGAGGCTGGAGAGATGAAAAGATGAAGAGGGCAGATTTCCCACCAGCTGAGTGAGCACCTCTATTACCCTTTCTTTCTCCCCCCATGTCTCCCTCTCCCTTTCTCCCCCCCCCCCCCTCTATCTCCGTGTCCTATCAGCCTCAGCGTGGCATCCTCTCACATCAGATTAGCTCCAGCCCAGAGAGACGGTTAAAACTCCTCTGTCAAAGTTATTTAAAACATATCTGACGCCGAGGCCACGCTCCGCTCTGCTCCCTCCCTCCCCTGTCTCCCTCCCTCCCCTCCCTCCCCTCCCCGTTCGTCCTTGTCGCGGTCCAACCTCGCGGCTGAGGCTGCAGCTCTAGCCTCAGCTCAGCTGGGATGCGCATCTCCCCGTGGCGTCGAAAGTCACTATCAATCAAACATGAGGGTGCGGGGGAGGACCTAGGTGTGGCAGGAGGGAGGGAAGGAAGGAAGGAAGGAAGGGAGACTGCGGGAGGCTCATGTAAATCACCGACCGGGGGAAGTGATGTCAACGATGAACCTGACCTGGATATTCAGATGCATATTTCCTCTTTGAGCGCAGAAAAATGGCCTTCTGAGGAACGGCCAACGGGAAATTGATTGTTTTGTTGTCAGCGAGACGTGTTACTTTTACAGAAGCAGGATAACAGTACGGTCAGCACGCTCTCTCTCTCTTTTTTCTTTTTTTTTTGACAGGTTTTTTTTTTTTTATTCCTTGAAAATCGATAAAAAGATGTTAGGGACGAGGAGAACACTGCAATCCAATAGAGCAGGTAATGGAAACAGGGCTTTACCCAGGCATGACTGTGCATTGACCATTGAGCCATCTCTGAGTGAGTGGAGCAAATCAAGCCACGTTGCCAGGTACGCCCGAGCTTCATCCTCCCTCCCTGATGAGAAAAAAAAGGGGGCCAGTCCGGTCCCGGGTCCCATCCCTGACAGGGACGGCTGCTTGAGCTCTCCAGTCATGGCCCCGGTGATGAATGGCCTCTGCTGGGGGGGGGGGGGGGAAAGAAAGGAGGGAAAAAAAGGGGGCCCGGGAGCCCTCGGAGGATCAATACGTACGCACGGGAGGACCTGCCTCGCATCTTAAAAACCCCCTGATCAAGCCCCGGCTACACCCCCCCCCCACCCTCCTCCCCCGCCTCCCCCCTCCTCCGCTGTCTCCTGCATCGCTGACAGACGAGCCTGTGGGAGTGAGCGGGTAAAAGGGGGGTGGGGGGGGGGGGGGACTGACTGAGGCTGAGGAGGGAGGGACTCTGTTTGTGTATGTGTGTGCGTGTGTGGGTGCATGTGCATCTACATGAAGTGTGTCAGCAGGTTTTTCGAGAGGGGCTGGCATGTCAGCAAACTCAAGGTCGACACTGGCACGCACACACACACACACACACACACACACACACACACACACACACACACCGGCAAATCCGCGGCTCTGAAAGGGGGGCCCACAGTGTGACATGGTAATTCAAGAGGTGTCTAAGGCGATGGATATCCTATTAATGAGCCCAAAACAATGACTAGACTAATGGGCTTATAATGGGAATATTGAATGCATGGGAATGGGATTGGGGGCCCTCGCACGAGCCGAGGAGGAGGAGGAGGACCGCTGAACGAGAGCCAACGTGCAAAGGGGCTAGAGGGCCACGGGCTCCGAGGCGAATGCAAACTGCAAGGGGGGGGGGGGGGGGGTGCACCGTCAAACCCAAATCAATACACCCCCCAACCTGCCTCGCCTCGTTGGGTCCGTGATGTACGATATATACGGGGGCCCAAGCTTCTCCGAGCATAAATAAAACATGAAAACGCAACGAATTATCGGGGGGGGGGGGGGTGAAAATGGACAGAGATCTATTTACTCTGTAATGCTGTATTTTTTTAGTTGTCAGATCGGGAGGGGAGGGAGGGAGGGAGGGAGTGGGGGGGGGCGATTGTTACCCCCGCATCCAATTTGAGTCGGCGAGACGTGATTCAGCTTCTGTTTGTGAATTAATGAATTAATCAAAGGCCGGTTGGGAGGGTGGAGGTGGGGCTGGGTGCGGGGGGGGGGGGGTGAGACGAGAAGCGAAACCGAGCGAGCGAGTGAACGGGCAAGCTGTGACGGGCTAATAGCTGGAAAAGGAATTACAGTCCAATTGCTCTCGTCTCATTCTCGCCCCCCCCCCGCCCCCTAATGCTGCCGAGGCCCTTTTCGCCCGCGAGCCCCGGAGCCCGGCCTCCCTCTCCGTGTGATTTGATTCCATTTGGAGAGCCTTATTTTCCTCTTGATCTCACACATTAAGGACCTTGCTATTCACCGGAGCAGGGGGGGGCGGGGGGGGGGGGAGTCGGGGAGGACAGGAACGGCGATGGAATAGATTAGCGGACAACACTGTGGAGGCCCGGGCAGGTCAGTGTTTTAAATCTCCTGTCCGGTTGGATCTGCTAGCCTGTAACTTCACCAGACGCTCACGGATGGAGAAAAGGGTTGAATGGCTCCAAAGCAAGATGGCCGAGAACAAAAAAGGAAATCTGGTGTACAAAAGGGTAAGGTGGCGCCCGAGCGAAAATAGGCCTTCAGCAGCCCGATAACATCTTATAGTGTTTTTAAAAACGACCACTTGGAAACGGGTCCTGACGATCTCACCGGACTCTCCAGCAGACGATACGTTTCAAATGTTTGACTGTCCGATAAAACACAAAACTTGATAGACTTCAAAATCCAATTGGATGGAAGGACTACCACTCTTCAATCTTACACCCATCAGCTATACTTGACCTTCTCTGGGCAGATGTATCCGCTGTGTGTGTGTGTGTGTGTGTGTGTTGCTGAGGTAAGGGATGGACGTTTACCAGCAGTGCTTGTCTGCCCGGAGCGCAGCCAGCCAATTATCCCTCTTAATTATCTATTGACGAGATGGAATTGATGTTTTCGGAGCAGCTGATTGGATAATCAGGAATGTTGGCCACAGTTATTCTCCTTGGCTGGTCTCACTCATCTGTCCAATCTGGTCTCCCTTGTTTCAGTAATCTGCTCGCTATAGCGCAACGTATTCCCGCTTGCACGATGAAAATGATGATCTCAACGAGGAGGCGCGGGACACCGTCGAGGGTTGAGGCTAGCGGACATTGGCCGTAGCTGAACTTCTCCAGGGTTCTCCGTCTCTCAGAGTACGCCGGTGTCTTCGGGGAGTGTGAATTGGCGACCTTTCCCCCCCCCCCCGTTCTGCTCCATTCATTAACCTCCACCTCTATCTGCGGAGACAGGCCCGGCGCTTCTTAAGGGGGGCTCCATTTCCAAAACAATCCCCGGCTCCGAAACAAAAGGAACTTTAGCCGCATTAATTTCTGCCCCCTCTCTCCTTTCACACCCCGCAGCCCATTTCCTTTAGACCCTCTCGTCGGAGAGCGTGCTGGCACAGGCCCAGGCAGGCGTGGGGGGGGGGTGTCGGGGGGGGGGTAACAGGAGAGTGCGAGAGTGGAGTGACACTGATTGTGCCTCCTCTAATTAAACCCTGCCTGACCCCGGTGTTGGGACATCATTAGTTCTCCCTCGTAATCATCACACAGCAGCAATTACATTCTGTTTGGCCCCATTTGCATTTCACAAGATTTCCCTGAACAATCAAAGACAGATTGGGGGTGGGGGGGGGGGGGGGGGGGGGTGGGGTGGGGGGACAGAAGTTGCCAAATAAAGCCTTGAGAAAAGAAAAAAAAATTCTCACGTCGGCATCGTTGGGTCGTACAGGAAAGAATGGCTGTTTTGTAAAGACGCCACGTGGGGGTGATAAAGGCGATGGGTCAAACATGTTGAGTTTGCCATCCCGTTGTCCTCTGCAGGGACAGGAAGGTATACGCCCCCTGTGGACAGAAAACCCACAGCATCATCCCAGCGCTACCCCGAGTGAGAGTCCCTACATCAACAACCCCCGAAAATGGGTTTATCACAGCGATACCCCTCTCAATTCAGAGCCACTAAAAATAATCACACTCCAGAATCCTCCATCGCGACAACCCTGTAATTCTCCCACTTTCAGCAAGCAGACAACACACACACACACACACACACACACACACACACACACACACAAGCGCAAAATAGAGCCATCTATGTGAGTACGTACTTCAGGGGAAAAAAAAAGTGCACAAGGGCAGATTCTCCCATCTGTATTCTGGGTGACAGTAGCGTTGTGCTGGGGTAGCGTTTCTCTTCCCCGAGACGCCGTCTACAGAGGAACAGCCGTACGTCACGGATATAAAAGAGGGGCCCTTTGAAGGCGCATGCACACAGTTGGCATTCGAACAAGCCGAAGGAGACTTTCTTTTTTTTTTTTTTTTCTCCTCCTCCCTACCAGCTCCTCTCATGCGTCTGCTGTTACTAAATCTGACAACAACAGCCGAGTAAGGTCGTCGTGTTAAGAAGAGAATTATGCCGGCGAATACCCCGGGGGGGCCAGCCGTCTTTCCAGGCGGGAAGACGGTCAGACGTGCGTTCTCATCTCGAAAAAATGTTGTCATTAGAAGTTGAGTCGACTACAGCATACGCGGCTTTTCCGCAGCAGCAAACTAAATAATTGACATTTGAGCATGAAGCAAACATGCTAGGTATCTCCGCTGCTTTTTCGTGCTGCGCCAGACCGGTACGTAGTTTGAGGGTGCGTACACACACGCGACAACGATTACCTCTTTTCAATTTTCAAGAAAATACCCAAAACCCGGAAGCCTGGCGCTGTTCACACACCCCGCTTCATCAGCATCTCACGTTATTGTCAGTTCATCAATATTCTCGACTGCCTTCCATCCCTCCCCCCTCCGCTTTCCTTTCTTAAACCAATCTCCACTCGAGTGTTTCTAATCTCTGTAAAGTCTATTTCGAGAGACACTGTTGTAAAAAAAACGCACTCTTAACTGTGACTTAAAACAAGATTACGTGGCTGAGATAGAGCGAGGTGCGTGCATTCGTTTAGGGGAGGGAGCTTGAGCTTTCGGACCACCGTGACAAGGTTATACGATGACACCGGCCTGGACGCCGCGCCGCGCCGGCTCCAGTCCGGCTCTGTAGGAGATGGATTTACCGACCTTCTATAGGACGGAGCTCCGCAGGTATTATGAGGAGGGTCGGCGCTAAGCTGCACTGCGCCGCGCTCTGATAGTATGCATGATTACATGTGCGACTGCCATGAATTGCTTGATCTTGTCACGTTTGACATTTAGCTGTGCTGGAAACGCCAACGAAGGGCATCTGAGAGAAATGTGTCACGTACAGACGCATGTAATCCACACAAAGTTGTGGATTGTCGAACACCCATACAGTAGATCCATATGCACACTATGGCTACAGAGAAATGTCTAGCTTTGAATCGGTCTTGACTGACTAGAATCCAAGTTCTTGTGTTTGCACTTGGGCTGTAGAGCTTTTCAGCTTCTGATGTGCAGAGCCATGTTTCCCGTTAGTGTCAAAAGGGCGACGAGGCCCATGCAGCCCGTTACAATCACCAAATACCAGACAGACATTAAGACGTAATGAATCCCACGTAAGGGTGTGAACTATAAGGGCTGCTGATGTCTGCCCAGTGGTACAGCACACGCTTCCCAGCACCCCCTATGGTTAATCCAATGGCACCACGGGGGGGGGGGGGCTAGTGCGAGTCCTCATATACACTTAGATCTTTTGATGCTGCCACAAGCATCAGCGGCCGGTGCTCCATCACTTCTAAACAGGATGGTTGTAGCTTAGGGTGAGTATAGCTTCGCTCTGAGTGAAGCAATAAGTGGGCAAGTTTAAATGCAAACTGAGTCTGTTCGCCATTCAGCGTCAGGGGAATTCGACCAACTAGCTGACTGCGGTCCCTTGGCACGGGGTTCGTATAAGCGCTGCGAGGAACGCTGGGGGCAAGGACACAGCAGATGTAATAAATGGAAATAACCGGATGCCAGCCATAACCTAAAGTACGCTATTACGGCGCAGAACTACAACTGATTGAGAAGAGGTATGAATTTTAGATTGCTTTCTTCACAAAAAAACATTATCAAGTTAAAAGTGTATTAGTCTATTTTTTTTTTTTCTCCCCAGTTTGATGAATACCACCATGAATTCTTCTTCCTTTCTATTTTTGCTTCACTGGCCCACAATAGACTGCGTGATGAAATGAGCTTCCCTTTCAAATTGCAATTACTTTCTGAGGAAATTAATCGTATAAAGGAACAACGTGATAAGAACTAATAACTGGTTATTACGGCATACAATGTTCATCATGGCTAGAAACTTACCTCATACCATCAGGAGGGAACAAAGTGCATTCTGGAGCCAGATTTCACATTAAGGCAATTTAAAATATTCCAGACTGCCTAATTTAGGGGTCGGACTTCTGTGTAACTTAATTCGACAAGATTAATTATACAATTAAATCCAAACTCCTCTCAATTATGTGGAGAAATGCTGGCTGCCTGCTCGGGCCGACCCTTCACCTTTGCCGAGGCGAGGCACCTGATAAGCATAATTTCAACAGGAGCAGAAGAAATTGCTGCCTATTTTGTCACCGCGCTCGACTCAGCACATTATTGTTCTTAATTGCTGGCAGACTTCGCGACTGTGCCCTTGACACGGAAAAGGCAGAATGTTACGCCCGTTCACTCGCGCGGTACAAAAAAAAAAAAAAACGTGGAACGCCGGCGCCCCGTTCCTGATTGACAGGACAATCAATTGAAACAAAAGACTTAATCGTGTGTCAATTGATTTTGTAATTACAATTGGCAGGCTTACCACTTCAGTTTTATTGATTTATCATCTGTGACGAGCAAGTAGCTAATAGCATAATTTTGCGTATTAGTGGTCTCTGCTATTTGCAACACAGTCAGCTTGGTGAATACAGACAGGCTCCTGCAGCTGAAACGTCTCAATAGCATATATTCCTTGAGTGCTGTTTCATAGAGTACGCTACACCCCTCGCGGCTGCGTTGAGGGGTGCCGCTGACAACCACAATGCGGTGCCACTTCCAAACCCTGCGATCGCGTTCCTTTCATAATTTATGTGGAGGCTGAGAGCAGACCCCGGCAGGGCCGAGTCTGTCTGAGAGACCGGGGAGAGCAGGTGAGCTCATCCTCCTTGACAAGCAGCCATTATCAACACAGTACTTAGAGTGAGGGAGGAAAATCACCAGGGATGGGTGTAAAACCTCTTTCAAAGACCTTCGCAATCCCACTCGCTACCCTCTCTCTCCCTCTCGATCCCTCCTTGTCATTCTTTCGCTTGCCCTCTCTTTCTCCTGCCTTCAGAGGAGAGGGAAAAAAAGGGGGGAAATGGTCTACTTGACCTTAATCTGCCCAGCAGTGAGTAGCAGAGAGATGACATGCAACCTCAGAGGTAAAGGGCAATTGTTTCTTTTTCCCTCTTCCGAGAGCCAATTTACACCCCCCCAGGGCCTTTTTCTGAAGCTGTGAACTATTTCAGGTTCTGCCACATTGTTTTTGATTCACTCAAGTGGAAGGGGCTAGAAAGAGCACGCAGCTTCAGTTTCCTCATTCTCAATCATCTCCGGGCCCATTAAATCCCATTCATACGTCCTGTACGTTACACAGTGTGATGTCTGAATTTCATGGAATACTGTATATAATGTACACAATGTAAAGAGTGGGAAATGTTTTCTACTTGCTGCAACGGGGCTATTAAAAGTCAGCAATTTGATTCATCCTATAGACGTCCAACAGGTTGTATGGCGCATACAAGAGAAACAAGGAAATAAATCCTGCTGGTAATGTTCAATCTGAGTGCTTACTCTGGGGAATGGAAAGAGAACGGCCATCAGCTGCACTTGGACTTAATATTGGTAATACAGACGCTACCAATCAGCATCAAAAGCAGGAATCCCAGAACAGAGTCTGCACTGGCCGTGATAATTCTCTGATTAGGCAAGCAAATACACTCAACGCAGATTTCTCCTCCCACCAACACTACCTGCATCTTCCTGAGCAGTGCGAGCATTGCAGGCTAGACTATTACAGCCCAATGTGTTGGTCTAGCAAAGGAAAAAAATAGTCTACCTAATCATTCCCTATTCCAAGTTGAAGTGGCATGACTGATTGGTTAGTTGGTAATTTCAGCTAAAACACTTGGTGTTCTGCCCAGCAGGAGAGAAACATCAACAACCTGACCTATTATTGCTGGATTCAAAACAGAGGTGCTCCAATCAGAGCCACCTCATCAACAGCTACCTCATTAATGACTCAAACTTGGCTCAAAAGAGGCTGACTTAAAAAAAAAAAAAAGGCTTCACTTCATTTTCCTCTTTTTTTTTGTGTGTCCTGAGAAACAGTCTGGCCGAGGCGAGGGGAAAATGACAGCCTCTTCCTGTATAAGCAAAAGTGACCCATCTCGGCTCAGGCGGCTGGGCTTGCCTCAGCATATTGCACTGCGGAAAGGTGCATCCATTTCCCGAGCCATAAACAAAACATTTGTTAAGACTGGAATATTTTAAATGGGTTTGTCAAGAGACACAACCGCAGCTCCGATTTTCTAATAAAGCCACAAACGCTCTGACAGATTTGCAAAGCTCTCGTATAGAATAGTCAAGAGGCGATGCATATTTAACAATGTGTAAAGGCAGAGAAATTAACCGCCAGACGAGGCAACCGAGCCAACGCGAGGCATGAATTAATAATTGGGAGTGAAGTTATTAAGTTATTTGTTAACAGTAAATATTCTGTATGTGTCCCTGAGAGCATGACTTTTTAATAATTCTGAGTTTTTAAACTTTAATGCTCAGCTCCATTTTGGAAACAATGGTGCTTAGCTCTAATTGATTCCTCAGGCAAGGAGTAATTATGATGGCTGTGTCTAAGTTAAGCCTGATCCACTTGGCCCAGGGTGATAGGAGGGAGAGCGAGGTGAGGGGAGAGAGAGAGATGTAGAGATGCAGACCGGGGAGGACAGACAGCCCTGATGGAGATTGCAGGCATGGACGCATCTCTTGAAAGACAGCTTGACTGAACTCGGGGAGGCAGCATACAATGCGATACACTCGCGGGACTCTGCCCCCCCCCCCCAATCCTGAGCTATCCAACCTGCCATCCTTACACTACACCCACCAGCCTCTTGGACCTGGTCTACTCCCACCACGCATTTCTCTCTCTCTCTCTCTCTCTCCATCCCCGTTCATCATATCGCTCTGTTCGCCTCTCTCGTCGTCCCAGCTGCCTGGAAGTGTCTTGTTGCTAGCAGGTCACTATGCCAACGGCAGCAGACAGAGTCGATCTCAGCAGGGGAGTATTTAATCCATCAGGGCTCAGTGTTAATTACTCACACAACCACGGGGCTCTGGAGTGAGGCTGGGTTGAAGTACCCTGACACCGCTTTTTAAAGGCCATGCTCCAACAACCGGGGAAGGATTCTGGGTACCTTGGCATGCCACGAACGAATACGCACTTAAACCGCTCAAATACGACCCAGACACACAACACGCAAAGACACACACACACACATGCTTATATTTGCAATGAAACAGGATATGATGTCATACGTGATATGGCAGGCATTTTGAAATTTGGGGAAAGCGCCATTGCTATGTTTGGCTCCAAGTGCTAGCAAGTTAGCTATTAGCTACTAGCATGCTGCTTAGACAGTATCACTAGATTACCATAGCTAGTAGATAAACGCTAACTAGCTACCACTCAGCTGCGATGCTAATGTCAATGAGTGGTAGTTTGTTGGGTATTAGCTACAAGCATGCTAGTTAGCTAGTATCATTAGGGTTAGAGGTCATTAGAGGTCAAGGTGCCCAAAGCAGCATTTCTATGGGTTGTTCGTGCAAATTCACAACTCTGTAGATGCAAACTGCTTCATAAGTGGATATTATGTTTTTTTGAATTCATCATTTTTGTGGTTTTCAATGGAAATGAATGAGGGACAAAGCAAATTTACACACAAACACATCCCTTAAAGCACAGGGCAGAGTAGCGGGGCAGAGTAAAACAAACACACATGGCGAAAACCCCTCCAGGTAAAGGTGCACGGTGATCCGCGACTGATGGGGTTTCCCACAGGTCAGCGACACACACCGCTTCCCAGGGACCGCCAGGAGAGAAATGCCAATTGTCTCGCGGGTAAAGTCTCTATAGCTCACACACACACACACACACACACACACACACACACACACACACACGGTCCTGTCTAGAGTGGCATAGCAGGCCCTGGTCACAGCTGCTCTCCCCCGCCTCGGGAGGAATTGCTTCCATTTGGCCTGTCACTTTGGCCAGGGCCACTGTGGCTTTTCTCATTTGTCAGAGAGCGGGGGCGATCCTCTGGCTCTCACGGCTAATCTGGGGCCGCCGGCTAGAGGAGACACACACACGCTCGCTCTCTTTTCTCTCATCTGACTGATATGGTTCACCAGGGTCTTTTTTATTCCTTCCTTTCAGCGGGGGGAGACCGAGGAAGGAAGAGAGAGAGAGAGAGAGATGTGGACAACATCGGGGTCAAGGATATAACCTCGCATGGAGCTCCGTTCGTGATTCCAGACACAGCTGCTGCAGACCGACAGGTCGGATGAAGATATGGAGTATATTTACACAACTATTTCAAAATCCTTCTTGCTATTGACTTGAGTAACTATGAACAACATAAAAAGGTAATTGGACACGGTTCTAGTAATTACCTTCTACAGAAGCAAAAACATTGCTTAAACTATAACACCAAAACAGTCGCGGCTCCTCATTCACTTACATGCATGAGTGCTCGGTTAGCATTTGATTAGGGGAAGAAAGGATCCGATGAAGGCCTCCGAGAGGGATATCAAGGTTCCCATGAACTTGAAATTGCTTATATTCGCCAACAGATGTACAGAAATCCCGGAGATTAACATTGCCTGGCGTGATTTTATTACAGTGTATTGTGAAGTAATTACACCGTAACAGCGTAGCAATAGCGGCGCTAGTAACGTTTTTTACAGCACCGGTGGGGGAACGGCGCGCTCCAATTAAAGAGCTGTCACATGCGCTTTGAGGGGAAACGTGGGCCGCCACGCCACGCCAGGGCCCCGATCCCGCCATTAGAGGCCGCCGTCGCTTTGAGGAAGAAAAGCTTTCAAGTCTTTCTTTCAAGAGGTTTTCCGCTGCAGTCAACAGGTGATTCTGAGAGACGGCACCTGATTACTAGGAGTAGTCTGCCCGGAAACGACAGCATCGCCACGAAGCTACCTCGCCGCTGTAGCGGTAAATAAAAAGGTGGGTAATCTATGACCTCTTGTCAGTCATCATCATGAGGTAAACAACCATCAATATGACTAAAAGAAAAAGCATCGATTTATGTTTTCTTAAAAGAAAGCGATGCCTACTCGCGACCCCCATCACAGGCGTGGATATACAGAGGTGAGCTCAAACAAAGACTGATTTCCCTTTTCAGGTTGTTTCATGTGCTTATCAGAGGAAGCCTAGAGGCTGAAAACTCTCCAGTATTTCACAATAATATAAAATAAATATAATAAATAGAGACAAATAATCAGAAATAGACATAATTTATTTGTATAGCAGAGTTGTTTCCCCCCTATCCCCAAAATGATCTATAAACTAAACATTGTGGTTGAGACCTTAAAAGACTTTATCATCATATAACTTATTATGATGTATACTACAAATTTACATCATTATCAACTGATGTCAGTCTGTAAAGATGGGTAAACTCTATTGCAAATTAAGAGAAAGGTCAAATGAGTTTTTTTTACGTGAGTCTTCAAAAATGAGTTGTGCTGAACACGTCTCTCCTTGAGCTAAAAACGAATGAGTCAAGGCTCTTGATGGTAACACCGAGAGACAAAGACAAGAACAGCTCCAAAGACAAAGAAATGGGACGGTTGTGGATGCAGTGCCAGTACTACTTAGAGCTGCATTAAAAAAAAACTTGTTTGGAAGTAAAAAGCTAATACAATCCCATCATTTGGTTGGAGCAACTCTTTTGATGACCTTCAAATTCAAGCTTTTGGAAGAGAATATTGTTCATGTGCAGATTCTGACTGAAGTGTCTGAGATCGTGGGGATTAACTGCATTCTGATTGATACACAGACAAGACGAGACTTTCTTTTTTTAAAGAGAAAATGAAATGATTTGACTGATGCAATTCATAACACATTCACCCCCACACCCCTTCCACTCACCATCCAACACACATGAAATAAAAATCTGAACAAAAAAATGAGCGAAGGAGACGAGAACAAAAAGAAAAAGAATTACAAGTAGAAATGACTTTGATGAGTATAATTCTGATCACTCCAAGGACATTGTGAAGATTAAGCATGTGAATAAATATCATTCAATAAGTAATATTCAATAAATCCATGGTTTAGTGGTTATATTATTTGTTGGATAAAAAAGGGGAAACGCTGCTTTAGGATGATTGTCAGCTAAGTCACTTCTGATGTTCATCCTTCCTTGTCATCAAAAAAGCACAAACATGTGCAAAGACATGGATGTGCATACACATGCATTGCACATGCATCAAATATTATGTTGATATAGCGATTTTTTTGGACTCACCCACATACTTATCCTGTGATTTAGCTCATCCACCTTGTCGTCTGAAGGAGCAGAACATTGTTTAGAATTGTTCATTTCTTCTAATGTCCTCGTGACTACCGACTACTGATGAAGCCCATCGGACAAGAGTACCTGTGGATTTCTCCTAGCCCGGCCCTGGAAGCGTTTCAGCACCTCCCTGTAGTCCTGGGAGGACAGTGGGCTATAGAGTGCAGCTGGTCAGGGCCGTCACGGTGGCATTGCTTTTGCGCCTCCTGCCATTCACCAGACGTACAGAAGGAGTCAGCACAGGGGCTGAAGGTGAGGGCAGCAACGTCTCCCTTCTCACCTCAATGACACCGTATTCTCTGAGGGGGAACAGCTTTTAAGAGCAGTGCACCGGTGAAGGAATGGGGGAGGAAAAAAAAAAAAAAAAAGTCTTCTTCTGACCGTTTTTTTCTGTAACTAAATCTGCAAGTACGCCAGCGCTGCTCAGAGCCCAGTTTCCACCACAGCATCCACGTACTAAATGTCATCATTGTTCCTGCAAAGAAACACAGACGGTCCTGCAAGTTCCTTTAACCATCCTATTCGGCACACACACATAGCTCAAAGTCTAATCTTTAATTTACAAATCATTGCAAAACATATTAGGGAATACATCAGTTGAGTGATGGTCATAACTTTTTTAGAAAAGTATTTGTGACAGCCTTAATGTATTCCCAAGTTTAATTATTTCTTAATATTGACATTTCTAATTAAGCAGCGTAATTGGAAAGCCTGTGTGCAGTGGCAATCATTCCAGCCACCACTGATAAATTAATATAAAAATTATTAATGAATGCTACCAGTTTTAATTGCTGTGTACCCATAGTCATAATTGCTGCAGCATCCTCCTTGAAATGACATGATGACAAATACAAGTGTCATGTCAGCGCTTTCCCTTTTCATCACACACCTCAATCAAAGCTAATCCATTTCACCTCAGCCATGAACAGTGAAACAAATTAAACTCCCTTTTCATTTTCCACCTTCATTAATGCATCTTGTTTCCAAGGTTACAATCATTTAGCAACTCCAGAACAAACACATTCAAAAGAAGCGTTTTCTGCGCTTTGATATTTGGAGGGAGAAGACGCGGATGGAGCTTACTGGGGGGAAAAAAACCCAAAAAACAAATCAGCGCTGAGTTTTTAATCCTCCGTCTCGGAGAGGGTTCCACACATGTTTATCACCACACAAAGCCCTTTTTTTTTTCTTCATGTGAACAAACATTTTGATATTGCACTTTAGAAGCTCATGCCCAGAGAATGATGTACATAATGTAAACTTTGATAACCTTGCCAATGCTACGCTGGTAAGTCCTTTCTGTATTTAATGGTTCCTATCCAAGAGATGCCAACAAAAGACTTGGCATGAGCAGTAACTGCACAATGTCATTATGTTCCTGGTCTTCCCTCCTACGGTGTGATGGGAAAACTCCAGACACAATGACCCAATTTGGCTGAGTGGCTACGGGGTGAGGGGGGGGGGGGGGAAGCCAATGGTAGGCTGTCCCGTAAATACAAAGACCCTCGCAGAGACAACAACGCAACGCTACGCACGTAATGAAAACTTGTATGAAATGTCACATTTTGATAGTGTGTGTTTTTTTTTTCCTTTGCTATGAAAAGGAAAAGAGAGCCTACAGAAATGCAGGGCTACGGCTGTGGTGGGGGGGTGAGGTGGAGGGGGTGAGGGGGTGAGGTGGGTGGTGGGGGGGGGCAATGATGAGTTCTCAGACTAGCCTCTTTCGCATGCAAATCATATCTGAATTTCTCATTAGCATAAATGCATGAGCAACTCTAAATGCTTTTAATTTTCAATCTCGCCAAGCAGAGGAGTAATTTGTCACTGTCAGGGTGGGAGACTAAAAGAGGTGGGGGTGGGGGGTGGGGGGGGACCAGAGGGAGCCAAGGACTCCACGCTAAATTGGAATCATAGAAAATTTCTGATTTACTAATTGACTGATGTGCAGTTCAATCGAGCTGCCTTGAAGGTGTAAATAATTCTGTGTATAGTCAAAACGGCAACGAAATGAGAGAGCGCGAGGTGGATACGGGAAAAAGCACATTACATGATGCTTCTCCCTAGGCCATACTTTTCTCTGGTGATTCCAATTTCCTTTGCCTTTTCACGTTTTTTTCTTCTTCCCCGCTCTATCTCTCTAAGGAGGGGGAGCAAATTTGCTGTTTTAGTACATAATCACAGATAATCAACTGGAAATTAAAACAAAATGTCACATATTTTACTTTGCCTTTGCCGTGACACACAAAAAAAGAGGCCCGCTCAGAGCTATATGCGGCGGCGAGGCACAAAAACATTCCAGCAGCTTATCACATAAGCAGTTGTAAGCCATTTCAAAATTTATCTTCGTTCTTTCAACATGTAAGATCAATTGACACTGTGCTCTGAAGTCTAAACCACTAATGCCTCATTTTTTTCCAACAAAGCAGTTCAGATTCAGACAGACCTTGTTAGCTAAATTTAGCTGTGGGTGAAAATAGGGAGGGGGGGGGAGATTAAACAAGCTCCCTACTTAAATGACTAAAACCAATTATGAAAATACAATTAGTATTCCTTAAGAAAACTCAAGACGACTACAGCTTGGCACTCGCCCCTGCAGAAGGCCCCGTCAGGCAGGCAGGGTTTTGATGGACGTGTCTGTAGCGCTGCTGATGGAATACCTGCTCTCGCACGGGTCGCCTTTCTGCATGATCAGGTCACCCTTCTCTAGACATTTCAAATATCAGCACCTCCGGTAAGGTCGGCGATGGAGAACGAGGCGGCTTTTTGGGTGCATCGGAGGACCAGATCAGTACCTTATCACCTCCTGTGGAGATTTGAAAGCAACACAAGAAGGGACACGGGAGATAGAGGGATGAGAGAGACAGAGACAGACAGATAGAGAGAGAGAGAGAGAGAGAGAGAGACAGAGACAGAGCGAGAGAGAGAGAGAGAGAGAGAGAGAGAGAGAGAGAGAGAACATTCAATAAAACAGCAAAAAATGAGAAGAGCAGAACAGCTAAAGAATCTGGGGCCTAAATCAAGATTTCGAGGGCAAAACTATTTTACACCTTTCATGCTGTGGGTGACGTTGCTGCCTGTCACCACTTACAGGATTATAGATTCTTCATCCCAAATCACAGAGATGGAACTACAAAACTACCCCCACCACATCCCTCCAGGTTAGTACAGCCCATGCAGCAGGAACTTTGTTGCAGTACCTGGTCTAGGCTGGAGTCCTCATCAAACCACTTGCCCGGGTAACGGTTGTCCAGGGGCTCAGTGATCTTGGGGCACATCTTGTGGGCAGACGGCGGTGCCTTATGTACTCTGTCATTTCATTGTCCTGCACGGTAAAAGAAAAAGTTTGATATCCACATATAATAAGCACGATGAACTGAGGAAGAGGGCCCACACAGCACTAAACCTTCATCAACAAAACACAGAGGTGTTGTTTTTATAACAATCAGTATTTTGGTTAATGTCAGTATACTGTGTAAGTTAGATACACTGGTTGATTCATGAGTAAGCCCAGTGTGAGCATGGACAGAAAAGGTGCATCTTTGACACATGCGTTCTCTACGTCATGCTCATACTGCCCTCCAGTGGTGAAAGGGTGAATGCGAATACAGACTTTAAATCACTGTGAGTCAGCAAAGTGCTTTGATCTTCCTTGCTATTGTACACATATTCACCGGCCCTTGACCTGGTCAATAAATCATCATATCATATATCATTATAATCGTTATTGTGGCCAGGATCAATACATACATGACAGTTCCAATGGTCATACTTGTTGTGGATACCCACAGATCTGCTCCTAAAATAAGAGGAGGGGTAAGAGAGTCTGCACTATAATAAGGTGCATGTTATAAGGTTCAGGTAAATTAAATTAGAGCCATAGATGAGAGCCATCATGTGACAGAGCGACAGGAACATGGACTTTGCCTGCAGGTATGTTATGGGCTTATCCTAAATATACTCAATTAAGTGGAATTGTGAAGTGTAGTGGTTGTGTTACTGTCTGGTTGTTCACAAATGCACGCACAGGGTCGCTGCTGCAGGTAGTAACCTCTCTTAACTCACCATCAGGCCGTCCACTACAACCCAGCTGCTTTCTGGGACGTCCATAAGTGCAGCGCTGAAAGAAGTGAAAGCAGGCACTCCAGTGGCACACAAGAACAATACCGTTAATCATGTGCACCGGTTTTAGAGGAGCGACCATGCCTCCGACGTTCCAGCCAGCCAGCCACACACACACACACACCACCCACACACACACACACAGAGGAAAAGTTAGATGTCTACTGTAGATACTGAACTGTAGGTGACCTTTGATAATACGAGCTTCCTAAAACATAGCAAAGAAATAGTAAAAGTGAAATTAGAGTTATGAGCACATCACAGCAGTCTTGAGAACCTCAATAGCCGCAGTAAACTGAACAGTCGGCTCAGTTTGATCAAGCGCAGCACTCGCATCCCGTGCAGAGTGCAGGTAAACTGAGATCTAAGCCTGTAACAGCCTGCAAACAATAATTAGGTTTTAAATGTGAAGGGCTAAGGGATAAAAAAAAGATGAATCAGTTCATGTGAAATCACCACACTAACTCACATCCAGTATAAGTAGACAGTAGCCCACAGTCAGGAGAGAACCATGTCTTTAAGTAGTGGGACCTTATTTGCCAAAGTGGCAGTTTTAAAGAAAATAGTGGAGGATGCAAAAACTGTAAATGAACCCACGTAACATAAAACGGACTTCTCTGTACTGCATCACGCCGCTTTAAAATAATAGATAGCAAGTGTTACTGCTAATAAATTATTAGGCCTGATTATACACAATATATCCTTAGCTCACCTCTGTATGATCAATTGTACCCATTCAAAAATGTAACATTATATCTGTGATAAAGAGAATGTCTATCGTGGCTTTGTAATCCGTGGTTTGCTGTAATAGCAGTCCTCGCTGAAGAAACTCACAGCTACTGGAATGATTATCACATTGATAAAAGTGGCAAAGAGTATGATGATGAGCCAGCATTTCCTATAAGAAGTCACAGAATAAACTCAGACCTAAATGAAAAACGTGTAAGCTAGAAACTAATGCCAAAGTTAAAACAGAAAACTCAAAACAATCTATAAACTTTGTCATAGCAATCTACCTGAAGCGTCTGTAATTCAGTCTAGATTATGTGGGAAGAAGGTTGATCCTCTGAAAAGTCAGTCTGCCTGCCATTGATACATAGGCTACAGCGTATAGCATCGAGTGAGTACTTGATTACTGAGTACTTTAGTACTTCCAGTAAGCAAAGATGAATTGGACCATCATGGTTGTTGAGGGTTGGCATGCAACTGGTGGTTCCACATCTTCTGCCATCTATTTGTAGTTCAGCATTTTGGTCAACAGAAATCATATTTCTGAGAATAGCAGATACTTTACTCTGAAAATAACATGAAATCATATGCTTCTATAATGACAAATCAGGTATCTATCACAGTGGGTCACGTCATTTTTTCCCTCAGTACACAACCAGCTGATAAAATACAACTGCAGCATCATTCAGATGCACATTTACCCAGTTAATCAGTAAAAGCAGTTTTTGTTACATATGACTGAGTTGTCTTAAATAATGGGATCACAATATACTCATTCTAGGTATATTTGCTTCTTGGTGAGCGCTCTGTCTCTGATTGACGGTTCAGTTTAAGCAAATCAGCGCGCGAGAAGAGAAACGGAAGTGAGCAATGCAGGCAAGCGACACTCTCAAGACGGCACACACACAGACGGCAACTAACAACGCCAGTGCCAGTTGCAACTTTTTCTCAGACATATTCTCGATTAGTATAACGAAAGTGGCGAGCGAACGCTACTGTTTTTGTATTCCCGCGAGCCTGCGTCTCCCGCGTTTTTCATTTTTGAATTACGAATACAGACTCCCGCCACTTCCTGGTATGGAGAGTTATTTCCTCTCACGCAGGCGCAGAACTTACGTGCATTTCGGTCGTCCGCTGGCCGTATGTTTAAGTGCAGCTTTTACAAGGCGACGTGAGGCGACGTAAAGCGATCTGACAGTCGGCCTTGGTCGCTGCTAGTTTTTCGACGTCGGCTTGGTGTGTCTGGGCCTTAAGAGCTGAGAGAGCCCTGACAGTGAAACCGCTCATCAAAACATTGTCTCACTCTGATAACGTCTAGTGAGTGAACTCAAAGTGAAATGAATTTGGGGACCCCCTGCAGCCTCCTCAAGCACCCCCCTGCAAGTTCCAGGACCCCAACTTTGGGAACGACTAGCCCAGATCACACGCACAGCAGTCTAACTGGGTTCTATTCATCTGCTTGTTGTCAACGTCTCTGCCTTCAGAGCCCCATATGCCAGCTCTGCGTGTGCAGTCATTAACACCTTAGCCACGATCGGGGGGCCCAATTGTCCGCCGACTCGTCCTGCTGGGCCCCTGCAGGTCCGCAGCATCGCAGCTACAGGTGCACGCGGTAAGACGAGGAGGGCACGTCACCCCTTTAGCTCCTGTCATACTTCACAGGTTCAGGTGGGGTGAGAGAGGAGAAGCAAGCAGGCGAGACACCTTCAGTTTACCCACCTTATTTGAGTGAAAATATAAATGATTTTTGTTTATAACGGTTGTTGCTTCCATTATGATGAACACCAACTGGAGATCATAGCTTACCCACCTTTTATTTAATACTACATCACTCACATCAGCATTATGACCACAGGACTTCATCACATATTATTGCACCGAGATCATAATTGTAAAAACAAATGACAAGAAAAACAAGTTGATATGTGGAAAATGATGAATGTTCATAACTTTGGCCATCTTAATTGTAAGTTCTCATAATATGTAGCCAGTGGTTAAATTGGGATACTAGAGGTTGGAAATCTATTTTGACTTGGCATAACAAATCCATTCACAGCCTGTATAAAGCCTGAATAAGCTACTCCTCTCAGTCTTACAATCTGTAACATTGATGATACACTATACTGTTCTATTCATCATTGTCTGGCCACACTGAGCTAGATCAATGGCTTGGCCTCGTCGCTGTGCTCCTATGTTAATTGAATAAACTGTCAAGGAGGTGACTTTGCAGGAGCTGCATGAAGACAGCAGACCAGCGCTCCTTTGAAGTATCTGTCTCTGTTGCCATAGCAGCAGACGCAGGACCCTCGCCGCCACCACCGGTGGGTTTTTTTTTTTCCCTTTCTTTTTCGGGGTCTGAACCGTTCTCCCAAGGTCAGCCACAGCAGGGAGGCATAACTGCCACTCATCCGCCAAACCCTGGAGGGGAGAAGAGTATTTCCATCTCAACAAAAAGAGCTCCCGACACCCCCCTGACCCAGCGTGGGGCGTGAACAGAGCCGCCGCTGAGGACAAGAGACCACAGGGCCACGGGGTTCATTTCAACCAGCAGCTGTGCAGCATCCAACACGGCCAAAACACGGAGATGATGAATTTCTGCCCTACAGTGGGCTAGGCAGGTTGTTTCTCACTCTACGCTGAGAGGATAATTCAATTAGCGCACCGCGTACTTCTCCAGGTCTGAAGCTGAATTTGTAATGGCGGTAGAACCTGGGGTTATTGCATGTTTATCATAAGAGCCTGAGTGGGCTTCATGCTGAATATTCCCTCTGTAATGGCTTTGCCTCTGCCCTCTTTTTCTACATAATAAAAACTGTTTTTGCTCTGCAATGAATGGACCATAACTGTGTGTTGTTTTGATGACATTAAATATTTAGAACGGCTGTATTCAGGCTCATTTTGTATGGCAAACATACACCATATATTGTGACAGGAGTTACCATCTAGCACTTCTGTTCAAGTCAGGTATAATCTATTGGTTTTCCACAAGTATGTTTCAAGGTTGGCCATAGTTGTGAGTAGCATAGAGAAGAAACGTATTAAGTATCAACAGTTTATTTGAATTTTACTGTAAATGGCCACTGGGCCAATACTGTACAGCAGAGTTCCTCAAATCTGAGCCTCGGGGTCCAGAGTGCTGCTGCTTTTCTCTCCTACCAGGAAGTTAATTGCATTAAACTGGCATCCCAGGTCTTAATCAATCCCTGATTAGACAGCTAGACTGGAAACTATCTGGCAGAACAGAAAACCAGCAGTACTCTGGACCCCTGAGGCCCGGATTGGAGGACCACTGCTGTACAGCATCATCCCTCATGCTGACTAAAATGTCTCCCTCTTCTGGCTGTAATGCATCATTACATCAACAATGAACGGTTGTTCAAGGGCAAGGCGAAGTTCCGCCTACTCGCATTTCATTAGCTGAATTTATGATTCTTGCAATTTCATTGGCTACTCAGACGTCAGTTTAATGACGAGTGCGGAAGTGTAAAGGAGGAAACTATCGGTGAGAAACGTGGGTCAACTCTTGTACATGTTTTGCTTTGTGTCCTGATTCTGTCTTGACTTAGTACACTAGAGCGGCCACCTCAGTCTGTTGATAAAGTGTGAAGCGATTCGTCTAAATGCAGAGGCGTTTACCACAGCGAAGACAAAGACAAACAGTCTGACAAGCTAACGGTAGCTCGCAAAGCTAGCGACTGGTTTTCACAGCTCAGTGCAATGTCAACATCAGCTCAAAGTTAATGGTTCAAGTTTGGGGTTTCTTAAAGGCCAGCCATTATCAGCTTAACGTGTCGCTGACAGAGTACCTGTTACTGTAGTACCCAGCTAGTACCCACGTACAACAGAGCACAAATGGGAATGTAGAGCTGTGGTCCACTAATCTGGACCTCGGGATCCAGAGTCCTACTGATTTTCTGTTCTGCCAGGTTTTTTTCATCCTAGCTGTCTAATCACGGACTGGTTTCCACCTGGGACGCCAGGTGAATTCAATTATCTACCTGGTAGGAGAGAAAACCAGACCTGGATTAGAAACCACGATGTTGCGTGTTATTAACTGAAAATGAGACGTTTAGAGTTTTTAATCTATCAGTGTTACTGTGGTGGCAGAAGGTGATATACTTGTTATGGATTTTTATGTCTAAATTGTAGTTATTTGTTTTTCACTGAGAATTGCAGCTCTGTTATAAAACCACTAGGTGGCGGGCGAGATTGTGTTATGGGACCATCCTAATGTTAGTATTACCAGACGCTTGTCGGTACACTTTAGGGTTCGATATTGAAAATCGATTCCAATCCTGAATTAATAAGGAAGTAATTGATAACACTTTGCCAGAATCGACAGATACCCACGGGCTACCTTCCCCATTCCCTGCTTTTGCAATGTGGTTGCAATGTGGTCGACATTCACATCAGTGTTGAATGTCTTAATTTTAAATGTTAAAAAAGCTAAAAAGTCTACTCACTCATTTTTCAGAATCAAGGGAAATGATCCACACACAAAAAATAAAAACAAAACAAAATCTAACAAAAAAAAATCCACCCAAAACCCAACCCTATAAACAGTGTCTTACAACTGTCCAGCATAAAAAAAACATGCATGATCTCGCTATACCGACTTTTTATAGGTGCACATGAGAACATTGCCATATCATTATTGTGATTATTTGTTATTATTAGTGTAGAGCCCTCACACTGTGGTCCTTCAGTAATTGCTTTGACATTTATGCCTCTGAACCTCTAATTTGCTCTGTTGCTGTTCAATCACCGATCAATCATATCGTTTCTCTCCCACCTCCTGTATACCTTTTCTCCAGTGCACACGTGAAAGATGGCTGCCTCTGGGAAACTGGCGTCTTTCCGCCTGCCTCCCCTGCCCACCATAGGCGAGGTGATAAAGCTGTTCAACCTGCGAGCTGAGAAACAGCTGTCCCAGAACTTTCTGCTGGACATGAGGCTCACAGGTCAGTCAGCCGTCCCCCCCCTCTTTCTCTCCGTCTCCTTCCTCTCTATCTGCAATGCAGCAACACCTGCGAGCTACTGTACTTTGCTGCTGCGTCTCCACCGAGGACACAATGGTGCGTTCACATCCAGCGCGCTCGACTGCACAGCCCCACGTAGGCCTGTTCGTAGGCATCTGAACCGACAAGCTTTTCGGTACGGGCGAGTGCTGAGTCGATCTCCTGCTAATGTGAACAGACCAATTCAATTGTTTGCGGGCTATGCAGAGCTCGTGCCGTAACGTGATTATCAGTGATGCAGTGCAGGTCTGATCTGCTCCCGTGTCCTTGGACAAGGTGACTGTGTGTTAGATTAATCCAGCCCAACTTCATCCCACAGAGGCAGACAGGCATTGGAGCACCACACGCTATTAATCACAATTGAGATACCAAAAGACAAGGATGAAGACCTTTTGATTGCAGAGTACGGTCCTAGTTTCTGTGATGCACGCGTCTACCGATGTTAATATCGCGTTCGCAAATGCCGCACAACATTAGTGAAGTTTTCCATTTCAGACAAAATCGTGCGCCAGGCGGGCAGTTTGAGGGACGCCCACGTGTGTGAGGTGGGTCCCGGTCCCGGGGGCCTGACCCGCTCCATCCTCAACGCCGGGGCCGCGGACCTGCTGGTGGTGGAGAAGGACACGCGCTTCATCCCTGGGCTGAAGGTACTGAGAGTGGCGGGATGTTTGGCTGAACTAGCCCTTTAAATGCACCAGGGTCACTGTGTCATTCAGCTGAAACACCTTCACCAGTCCATATGAGCCCAGTTAGAGACCCCTGCCAAAACTAAAAACACAGACTGAATGTTGACTTGTTTTGTCTTTGCAGTTTTCATGAACGCCTTTTTCATTTGACCCCGTTTAATGCCCGTCGTGTCACATCCCTCTCCACAGCTCCTGTCTGAGGCAGCGCCGGGGAGGGTGAGGATCGTGCACGGTGACATACTCACCTACCGGATGGACCGGGGATTCCCATCAAATATCACTAAGCCATGGGAGGAGGGTGAGAGGATGGAGTTTCACAGCAATGTGTGTTCAGAGTGTTACATAGTAAAGTCACGGAATAAAAATGTGTGTGCGTGTGCGTGTGCGTGTGCGTGTGCGTGTGTGTGTGTGTGTTGCTTCACAGATCCACCAAACCTTCACATCATAGGGAATCTGCCGTTCAGCGTCTCAACTCATCTCATCATCAAGTGGTTGGAGAACATGGCCAACAGGACGGGGCCCTTCGCCTTCGGACGCACCCGGCTCACGCTGACCTTCCAGAAGGAGGTGGCAGAGGTGGGCGTGGCTCCGTTTAGTTTTGATGTGCACCCGTTGGTTCCTTTGTTCTCACACACACGATTCAACTCATCAGAATGATATCGTCTCTTTTCTGACAACCTTTCTTTTATGTGAACGGGTTTTCCTATATTGCTTTTGTTCATTGTTGTGTTTTATTTGTCTGCATCTTTTATGTTTGTCTGGATGCTGCCAGGTCTCCCTTGTCGAGATTGTTAAATCTAAATGGGAATATGTGGTTAAATCAAGGATTAATAGTAAGATATGATACATCAAATTGTGTGTTAGAGCAAGTTGGAACAAAAGCTTGTAGATCCTCTTGAGTCCTTAGTCCTTAGTGTGACTTCATCCATGCAATCACTGTACTGGAGTAGTGAATAGCTAATATGATTATTATATGATGAGGCCAGTAAACTCAGTGAGAGCAGGATTTAATGCTATGTGCTCTATTTTGTCTAACGATGACATCTAAACATTATTAGAGTACAATAAAACTTGTAAAACTCTCTCTGTAATATGTTTCAAATCTTCCGAGGTCTCCCCGACATCCCTGGCTGTCCCAGACATCTTTTTTTGATTCATAACAACATTATGTGACCTCAGCGAGTAACCCAGTCTTACTGAACATGTATTATTTAGTACTAAGTTGTAGTGGCTGTCCTCCCCATCCAGCGGCTGACAGCCAGCACCAGCAGCAAACAGAGGAGCCGCCTGTCCATCATGGCCCAGTACCTCTGCACCGTCCACAGCTGCTTCACCATCCCTGGACGGGCCTTCGTCCCCAAACCCAAGGTAGGACGCTCATAACCACATCGGATCGTAGTGACTTCAATATCAACACTAAGCTTAATATTTAATAATGTGGTACTGTCACGCAATGTGTTACCACTCCTGATGTGGACAGCTTTGTAGCGGAGTTTGCACCATCTTGCAACTGTCAGCCGGTCTAGCCCAGGCTTCGGTTCGAGATGTGGCGGACCTGTCGCTGTCGTCGTTTTCAGCTGCTGAATTTTGTGCTGGCTGCTCCAGTCCTACAGCCAAGAGCCAGACTGTGGATCTCTCTACTCCAATTCTTCTTCCTATTCATATTTGCACATATATGCCTTCTGGAGGTAGTAGTATTGAAGTATTGAATGTTCATGAAATTCAATATTGAATTCCATGTTTGGCAACGGAATTGAAGCAGTGTTGAAAGTTTGGTTATCGTGACAACACGTCTCGTGCGAACCCACGTGTGCTCACCACTATCGCACACTTGTTACGCTCAGATAACACGGGGGACCACATCCTCACATCTCCTCTGGTCCCACGTTTCCCATCGAAGTCCCTCATCATGTCCCCCATCACTCATCTCTCCTCACCCTCTCTGCTTGAAGGCTTCATTAAGACTGTGTTGAATCAGTGTTGTCTCCATGCTGTCTTTAGTCCCTTTCTGGGTTGTAATGATGCCTGGTGGGTATTTGAGATGTGGCATGATCACACTGTGCCCCATAATGAGGGCCTGCTTCTGATTCAGGCATGATCTCTCTCTCCCTCGCTTCTGATTCAGGCATGATCTCTCTCTCCCTCTCCTTCAGTCCCTGTGCATGTCATTGGCGAAAGAAAGGCGTTCACTCTTATGTAACATGAGAGCACAAGGTCTTATTTTAAGGGTGAAATATATAGTAGGACTCGGGGGGGCATTAAAAAATAAAAGCCCTACTGCAACATTTGAAATACCAGTGCTGGCTAACAGACAGCTCTGCCTTGATATATTTTGCGATGGCGACAGCACACCTCTTGTGAACGACTCAGGAGCTTACATCCTCGTACAAATGAAACCATGTTTTTCTGTTCCTGAACGAAAGGATAGGCGTTAGGTTGGTGTCAGAGATGAACCGGGGGTCCCTTGAAGATGTCGTGGCTCTTTCGGAGGCCCACTGTTGGTAAATATTTAATCCCCTATGTGGACTAAAAGGCAGCAGAGTGAATGGGACCAGCGCTGATTGTTCATTCTCTTAGAAGAGATGGCTCCCAATGATTATTTCATCACACTCAACTCCCTTTTTTATGGACCGTGCGCTTTTTCTCGCGCGTCTAATGTTTGTGTATATGTCAAAATGTAGTCTAATGGGTTTGAGCATGCCTGGCTGCCTGTGTGTGTGCATTTGCGCGCACGAGGTATGTGTAAGTGTGCGCACGCGCTTTAGATTAATCGGTGACCCCACATGCCAATGCAGGCCATCTTCCCCCCACTAAATGTTTTAATGGGCACTTGGGAGAGTTGATATCATTAGGAGAGATGATGGGTTTTTGATGAGCAGGTCTCCTACTGCCGATGTCCTATAAAAGACCAGCGGGCACATCCAGTATATGAATGCTATCATACTCTATGTGCATGCCCCTTTGTACTTGTAAATCATGTAGGAGAATAGAATTGGCTCTGTGTTGTTTACCGGTACACACCTGAGTAATTACGCAGAATTAGACGAACAATAAAAATGTCCTGCCTGATAAGAGTGACATTGAAACTGTGATGCACAGGAGTACAGGCTTGTACTTGAAGCAAAGGTTTTGTCTTGTCTACAGGTCCAACATATAGACCTGTAGTTTCTCTTCAGGCATAAAGGGATATAGAATAGTGTAATACAAGTGTATAAACTGTAATGGATGCTGCCCTGTCAGGGGGCTGTATCACTGTTACTGGGTGCTGATCCTACAGCAAGGGTAAGCATTGTTTAAACATAATTACAGCTTGATACTACCTATTGTATCTAGAATATTAATTATAAATGGAGAGTAGCAATGCCACAGCTTTTGTCTGTGAACAGTGTGTGTATGTGTGCGTCTCTCTCTCTCCGTCACTGCACAGTGTGTGTGCTTTTCTTAGGCAGTATGACTGTGCCATATATCCAGCAAATCGGCTCAGTGTTCTAATTGTTGGTATTATCTCGTTCTCTCTGTGGCTTTGGGAGCGCTAATTGTCTCCTTAATGTACAGGGATTTGTTCAAATTGAATTTGACTTGTCCTTTCTCTTTGTCTGTTCTCAGCTTGTCTTTGACAACTCTGAATCTGAGGTTCTCTGTGTGCGGGTGGGTGGGTGTGGGTGTTGGGTGTATGTGTGTCTCTGTCACTCCTATCCTGGAATTAGCAGGAACAGGTCAGCTCAACATTTCTGTAATTATCCCCATTAACATTCTGAACAAATCTGTCACCGGTGCCTCCGCTAACTCTGATTCTCACACCATGGTAAATAAAATCAGAGGCAGCAGGTGCTGTGCTACACATGTAGCAATTAGTGGACTGACCCGCTTCACACCGCATTTTGAAGTGAAGCTTGAAGTGGTTTAATACTATGCTATCAAAAGACACCATTGAACCATGCCACATAGCCAGGATGAGAAAATGGCCACAGTTAAAGGTGGGGGGAGGTGCAGGGTGATTGACTGGTTGATTTCAACCTATGGGAATGGGCCAATTGTAGTTGATGGGGTAATGAGGAGGGAAATGTTGAATCCATTTTACATTAGCAGCTGCCGGGCCCATATTGACGTGCGGTGAGCAGATAGGCCCTTATCCTGGCTGTTTAATCTGTCTGTCTTGTTCTGCTCGCCCCCGGACTGCACCTCTCTCTGTCACATTGAGTGACTGCGATTGTCCTTGAAGGTTTCTGTGAGCGGCGATTGGCTGCTTTGATGGTGTTCCCTCAGGCTCCGAGTGCCCTAGGTCTGTCCTGTTGCAGATCACACCAGCCTCCCTCGCTTTATTAGTCACACGCCTTCTGTTAATTCTCACATACACAGATTGAGTGATCTTTAAATTGCTTCTGCCATTCGTGGCTATATAAATATATATATATGTCTCTCACAGAAATAAAGTGAGAATAGAAACTGCTTTTCTCCAGTGCTTATGTTCTCTATAGGGTATATTGTAGGGTAGGCTCAAGGACTTTTATAGTGCACACTGTGCAGGGGGCCATCATGGAGTCTGCATCTCCAGCATGGACGTCCACTCATCCAAATCCTCACTGCCTCTTTACCTAGGAAATAGCTGATTCGCTAAGAGCGGAGAGTGTGTGTTGACTTGTCCGTCTCTCTTCCCCCGCCTCCCCGCCTCTCTGCTTCCTGGCAGAATGTGATTAAAATCAGCTTCTGTCCATCACAGACAGGTCTATAATTCACTCAATAGATGCTCCATCACGAGCAGACCGCTGTCTCTCACATAGAGCTCCTAGAGGTCTCCGCGTTTTGCTTAGCTAGTAACAATTACGTTATTTATGAGAGATGATGAGGAAGAAATGGAGGAATGGAGAGGGGGGGGGAAAGTGGGCGATGGACAAGTGATAGTAGGAGAGGAGAATGTGACAGAAGGAGTGGTAGAGGGTGGAAGAAAGAGGGAAGGAGAAAATGGGAGAGAGAAAAATAGAGTGGGAGCAGAGCAGAGCAGGAGAGACAGAAAAGAAAAGATGGAGAGACTGGAGAAACTGGAAACAGGAGAGACTGAGACTGGATTAAAACCCCAGTGACAGAAAGAAGAGAAGCAATTATCGTTGAGAAAAAGAGATGGGGAACAAGTGAACCGAAATGGAGCAATTTATGGAATTTATTTGATATATGGAATAGAAGAGAGGTGGAAAATGGTGCGAATAGACCAAAGCCTCCTCCACACAAGTGGAGAGGTAAAGGAGCGCCTGAAGACAGATTCATGACAGAGATCGATCTGAAGGGAGAGTGAGGCGTACCTCCAGCAGATGGTTGTCTGGGCCAGTCATCAGCCCGCTCTGAGTAATGGCTGCATCAGCCATCGCCCACCAACCAACAGAGCCTCGCAGGAGGAGGGCCCTACAGATGTTTGCCTTGTACACAGTCCTCTGCTGAGGACCACAGATCAGATGAGCAGAGCCCAAATTAAATCTGTTATTGCTGCGTTGTGCATCTATTATGGGGACAGTTGGACTTGGACACGATGAAAATCCAGCAGATTTTTGTGTTCAAAAAGTGATATTTTTGAGCCAGTGATTTTTCATGTCTTCTTGTTTTCTCTGATCTCTCCGAGTTGCTTCCTGTATCAAAGTAATTATATGTTTTTGAATTCGAGGGGCCCTCTCAGTGCTGAATGTGACCCACCTTAGTCCACTGGCAGCCAGAGTGATGGATACCGTCTCCGTGACCTGAGGTGGCCCAGCTCTCCCCTCAATAGTAACACAGGAAATCTATTCAGTGAGGCTGCGCTGTCTCACCTCCCGCCACACGCGCTGGGGGCACACAATTCATCTAGGTCTATTCCTATCCCGTAAACGGGGTCAAACATGGTATCAAGAGTATAGCGAAAGTTATTTCAATGACTCGTGCCGGCGCGGTAAATGCCTGAAGTCTTGGTCTCAATACATCACAGACCCAAGGTAAAGAAAGCTAAAAATACGATCCTCCCCCCTCTTCCCATAAACAAAATGCAGAGGTTGGCAGAGTTGGCTTATCAACATCTCTAGAGATCTAATGCTCCTCCTAACAAGAAACGGTGCCGGCTTCGCTGAGAGTCAGCGCTCAGAGTTTAGCAAATTCAGCGCTATTTAGTGAGCATGCCAAGAAAACATGCAGGTATTTTGAAAACAAACGCTAAAGCCCTGGCCACGTCCCAAGGAAAGAAGGTCTGGCTTCAAACGGGCAAATGTCTGGCGGTGCTGTGATACACTGAGATGAAACGAAGTCTGTGAAACCTGCCTGCTGTAACAACGGTGAGAGGGATCAATCCATAAGCTATTAACTTGAAGGGGTTTTTTTGAAGGCTCCGATTTAAACTTCATGCACTGTGATTTTATGACTTAATTGCAGGCTCTTTAGAGGGAGCAAAACGTGGACTAAAAGGATGACATTGCACTTTCAAAAACACAATTATGTCAACATTTTGCTAATGATAATTATTTCCTTAATTGATGGCTGTTGGGGGCTTTTTGTGCAGATGTAACAGGATGCCACGGCCAGCTCTGCTTTAGCATTTCATAGTGTTGCTATGTAATCCCTAACACCCTCTGCGTCCCTCTAGGTAGATCAAAGTGAATTCAAAACCCGGCCAACAACCTGATCAGCGTCCACCCATCTCCTCCAATGCTCGAATCTGAAATATCAAAGCGCCTCCTTTGAACCGTCGCTGTATTGTTTTCTTACCTGCCCGCCTTTCGTCATCTCCGTAGCCCATACTGCCTCTCTCAGCGGTTTACAGCCCAGCCAAGGTCATCGCTATTATTCCCCAACCTCACACGAGCACCGGGGCCACGGGAGAGAGACGCTCCGACAAAGGAAGGTCATACCCAGTGTTGATGACGGCATTATACCTCCAATACGAACCTTCATGAGGATGATGCTTGTCCAAAACAAAGAGCCTCACATTAAGTACGATGACATACTGCAGCGATTTGGGCGCCTACTGTATTTTCAGCAGTGCGGTTATTGCTAATGGAGTTTTGATGACGGATGGCGCGAGAGTTCTTCAGCATTGTCTGCTATCTGTCTTGCTCTTTGTACCTGACAGCCTGACTGGTGGAGTCATCGCCTGGTTGTCTCCCACATCTACTTCCCGCCTCTGTCATGCCTCTTCTTTTTCTGCAGCTGATCTCCAGAAACGCTAGTTCATCGGCCGAGTTCAGCTCAATGATGACCTGTGAATTTGACATGGTGGGGAAGCTCGGGGAAACCCCTAAAGCGTGATTAACCCCTGTCTGGAAGTGACAAGGTTCAAAAGCTCTCACCTCCCCTCATCTAAGCCCACATTCCAGATCTGTCACGACGGCAACTCGGGGTGAAAGCCTTTGATGGAAAATGTAGGTGAAATACACAGAGGAGCGGATCTTATTAGCGTTTCCCCATGAGGGGAGTAGTTATTTGATCTCCACTCTTGTTGCATAACCAAAAGGAGCGGGAGAACGAGAGAGAGCCTTGAATAATCCATGTTTGTTTCAGGAAAGCACATTCTCAGCCGTTGCCGACTAGGCTCCAATCAGCTGTAATGAGAGCCCAGATTCTCTTGGAGAGGAACTATTTAATAAGTGCTCCATCTGCAGCCTATAGACTACATGACACAGAGATTGGTCTTGAAGAACATACTGTACAAGCTCCGCTTAAGGATGAAGATCTCTTCAGGCAGCATTAGCAAAGTCTGGAGTTAAAGCAAATTGCTGTGGTCTTACCATCGAATGTGTCATTTCTGTCTGTCTTGGCGTTCCTCTTGTTTATGTTCGGCTGATTCGGAGCCAGAAAATCTTGTTTTGACGCAGGCTAGGCTGATTTGATGAAGCTCAGCTGAGCGCGGAGGAGGGGATGTTGCAGGATGTACTCTCCTCTCCACAGGAGCTGTTGTTTTATTTATGTATGTGTTGTTTATTAATTGTATTGATTCTTGTTAGAGCTAAATTGTGGTTGCCACCTGTTAGACCTTCATGGGTATCTGATCCCGCCTCCCTTTCAACATATATTTTCTTTCCTTTGTTCAGCATTGATTTTCTTTACGCGTTAAACTTAACTAGGCAAACAGAATCCACCAGCTGCTGCTTTCCATCCTGTCTGATTGCATATATTCAGCAACTAGCCTACACGTGTTTTCCTTATGCTCACGACTTTGAGTTAGATACACCAGACAACCCAAATCCTCCCCATTCCCTTAAACTCTCGAAGGGGCTGTTATTATTTCATTCATGCACTTGCTTATGCTTGCATCTCAATAAGGAATGACTAGATCAGGCTGGGTATGGTATTAAAGGGAGAACTCCTTTTTCAAAATCCATTTGCACACTGTGAGTAATGTTTTATGGATACATGTTTTAGTTGGAGTGAAACCACTCTTTCTGTCTCCGGTAGAGCTGTTTTTCTGGGCACTGCGCATACTGTAGAGGCTCCGTGGTAACACTATGAACAGCCGGCCTGCCTACACTCAGCCTGTACCATCCAAAAAGCTGTAGATTTGGCAGGACGATGAGTGCCTTCTCCTACTGATCACACACACACACACACACACACACACACAGCAAACAGACTACATAGGCATGATGCTTCCACAAAATAGTTTTATTGGTAAAAAATATAACTAGCACAAGCACACTGAGACAACGGTACCAGAACTTGTGAACTGTTCATCATCATAAATATGCTCTGGCAAAGTAAGAAGTGCTAAAGCATTCACAAAAATAAGCTGCAATTATCAAAATGATAATTCTTATCTTGGTTTATGCAGGAGAGCTGCAGCTCTTTAGACATTTAGGGCCTAGCCACTTGGACTCTGGACATTTATAAGCTAGTGAAATGGTGTGCTGATGATCAAGCTGCACAGCCACAGAGAAGAGAAATCGGCAGCTCCTATTTGCCTGCTGAATCCTTTCAGACAGAAATGGTTCACTTTTTCCAGAGTGCCAATTGTGTTATGTACATTTGTACTGGTCCAGGAAGCTTGAAATGCTCAGCCACTTGAAACAAACTGCTGTCAAACTATGTAACACGAGCAAAGGTGCATTTGAGTAGTCTTCTTATAAAGAAGATATGGTATGAACATGGTATCTTATATTGAAACAAAATGAGGGACTCCTGATCCCTAGGTAAAAACAAAGTACGAATAGCCTAGTTACTTGTGTACAGTAGTCTGCAGACCTACAATGAACAAGAAATCCTGACACAAATACAAGTTTTATTTAGAAAATCCCAGACTCAAGTCTTCCCCAATGAAACGAGCATAGCCGAAATGCCTAGTGAAGTGATGCTGTGCTTTGGGAAATGAGGAATAATGAGGATTGAAAATAACCCTCGAAAGCTGCATCGGACTGTACACAAGCATCTAGTTGACTTGAGACTCAGTCTGGCAGAACAAATCACAAATCCATAAAACATTTGCTAATGTATAATTCATTTACAAACAACGCAATAAAAAAATAAACAGAACTCCAAACAGTATTAAAACTTGTCATGAGACGATTTGGCACATTCTGGAAACACATAACGTGTCTGTATTGGTTGACAACATGGCACATTCTTGACTTTATTTATTGCATTGGTTATGGTGCCTGGGCAGTGAGTTATTGTCAGGAGGCCAGTTCTGTTGGCTATAGTCTGTGCTGGGCATGGTGGTAGTTAGGGTGTGGGGGGGGGGCTGGCCCTAGAGGGCTGCCAGGGCCAGCAGTGATGCCCACAGAGATGCCCCCAGCGTGCCGGCAGCAGCCTGCAGGTGGCGAGCTGGGCTTAGCCATCTGCTCTTCCCCAGGAAACTGCATGTTTATGAGAGAGAGGGAGAGAGAATGCACAGCTCTATACATCACTGCCAGGGCCTGTCACTGGCGCAGCCATTTCTGGATGGAAACAACACACCTCCCACCCCCTTCCCTCAGAAAAGAGTCGACACGGTCTGGGACATGACTGAAAGAGTAACAGCACTACTGACATACGAGTAGGTGGGTGTGTGTGTGTGTGTGTGTGCGTGCAGATATGTGTGTTGGGCAGCCTGCATGCATGTTCTGTCAGTGGTAAGATCCATGTGACATATGACACAAGTATGACAGAAAGGGGGGTTGAGTAAAAGAGAGAGACTGACGGGTAGGAAAACGAGGAACGGTGATATAGTCAAGTGGCTGCAACTTAAGATGCTGAGGTCTTCTGCAGGTGCAGACCACAAGCATCTGCGCACTGCTGACGCACTTGGAAAACAAGTCACATATGGAGAATGAGTCAAACCTTTTTTAGTTGCCTGCCACACAGCTATTCAGTCAATCATGACTCAAGAACCTTCTCTCTCTCTCTCTCTCGCTCTCTCTCTCCGTCATTGTACCATCGCACATGTTTTTATTCCTGTGAGACTAGTTGTGTGTCATACACATAGCAGTTGACAACAAAAAGAGAGTATTTTCCAAAACCTCGGTCCATGTAGCAGAGGGATGTTGCCGCATGTTACTGGCTAATAAAGGGGATTAGTGAAAGTAGCCCGGTGTGATCAGAGGCTCTGGAGAAAGCTTATGGAACCATGGAGAGAGAGAGCTGCCCCCCACCCACCCCTAAACAACGTCAAATTTACTGACTGACACACACAGACCCCCAGACAATGAAGATATTTGGGTGCCCGATGCTGTTTCCATGGCAGTGAGGATGTGGATAGCAAGAGTGAAAAGCACATGCAATACCCCAGTGTGTCTGAGGGTTTAATGTGTACATGAACATCTGCGTGAGAGTGTGTGGGCGTGCACGTCTGTGGGTGTGCTGGTGTTTGTGCCAATGATTGTGGAGGTGGCTCTGCTGTCTGTGTGTGTCTGTGTGTGTTTGTGTGTCTGTGTCTGTGTTTGTGTGTGTCTGTATGCCTGTGGGTGTAATCTGTATGCGAGTGTGTCTGCGGGCTCGAGCATATGCGTAGCGCGAGAAGCCGCTACGTTTCGAAGGTTGTTTTTGCTTGGATGGAAACAGGAAAGCAAAATATCAGAGTCCACTCTGCCGGCGGATTGAAGCTCTCTATCAATTTCTCCCCATCTCTCTCATACGTCCACCTGCAGAGAGAGAAGCAGGCATCTGTTTGTCTGCATTTCTGTCTCATCTCCAGCCCAGCAGCCCACGTCTACTCCTCCTGACAGTCCTCTTTGAACAGTTTCAGCAGGGTAATGTTTCTACAGCTTTTCAGGCACAGGCATTGTGTGGCTATGTCTCAGTCTTCTAACAGGCATTCTGCTGTATTAATACACTGACAGGCTCCACACAGCATGCTTTAGAGGCAAAATATCAACATCATTCTATTAGCTAACAAAAATATGACCATTTATTTCAATCATTTCCACCTAGCATTCTAGTGGGGGAGTATACGAAAAACTACAATGGCTTGCTATGAAAGGGCTTCCACCTACTGCTGCCTCTTTGAGGCATCATATTGCCGACTTTGCTGAATGGGAGTCTACCAAACGATTGTAAATAGCAGCTAAATGATTGCTTTTTTTCTTTCAATTCAAACCTTTGGCGAGGAAAAAAATGGAAGTCTTCCTTAACTGCGTAATCCGTTCCCCAGGGATCTCTCTTCTGTGATTAACTGATGAAGGATATCTGCATTTGTTTAGCGGCTTCCTCCGATTCTGCAGCGCCTTATCCTGGCGCCTTACACACTCACACTGTCTGTTCTAAGGCGCTGCTTAGGGAATACCTCCACTGCTTGTGCTTGCAGAACAGAAAAAAATACAGGAGCAGGATACAAGAGAGGAGGAAAAACGGATTCAAAGTCATTGTCCTCCTTGCGCCTTTTTTTCTCCTCTTCCATCTGGAGTAAAGCCTGATGTGTAGTATAAGCCGTGATGGTTTTTCCCCCCCAGGCTCATCTCCCTTTAGCCGTGGCTCGTGCAGCACTGCTTTATTACACATAGTCCTGCAGGCTGTAGCCGGTCTTATTGTCTAATGGGGAAAGGGAGCAGTATTGGTGCTGGAGCTCCTGCTGCTGCTGGAGCAGCTGTTGCTGCTGCTGCTGCAGCAGTAGTTTGTCAGGGGGGGGCAGCAGGACCAGGTCCTGGGGGCCATGTCTCTTCCCCGAGCAGGACATACAGAAGATGGACCCCCCCACAAAGAGGAAGCCTGCCGATACGAAGGCCACATACACAGCTCCTCCGGGCTCAAACTTATTGCTCTCGGGCACATTGGAGTCCAGGAAGTTGGTGATGACCTCGTTGGTAAACCAGGAAGCAGGCACCAGGCACAGAAAGCCTGCAGCAACGAAGCAGCCGCCACTGGCAATGGCAGCGTGCCTTTTTGAGCGGCGTCCGCCCCCCCAGCGGGTGCACTTGAGTCCCAGGGAGGCAAGGCAGAGGCCCATGGCAGCCATCACGCAGCACAGTACCATGGTGGTGCGGGCAGTCTGCAGGTAGGCAGGCAGTGAAAGCACCGAGTACTTAAGTGTGCAGCTGAACATGCCGGTGCTGTACCATGTGCAGTCCATCCACAGCCCCTGCATCTGGGAGATGGCTGTGATGATGTTGGAGCCCACATCTGCGCTCACCTTCCAGTTAGGCAGCAGAGTGGCCACCATGGCACCCATGATGCCCAGTAGTGCCAGGACAAAGCCAAAGATCTGCATGCCCGTGGATGCCATCCTCCTTTTCAAGACGACGCTGCTGTTGCTGCTGCCTTAGCCCCTCTCCTCGCCAGGCAGAATTCACCCAGCGCCAGCCAGGCACCTCGACCCCTCTGCCCAGCCGCCTCGCTCCCCTCCCCTGGTAGTACACCAGCTGCCAGTCAAATCCCCAGCTCCTCACCTCTTCAGCGGTGGCTCCACTGGACTGGAGGAGAGAGACAGAAATGAGAAATTCAATTGAGTAGGTCTCCTCGCTCCCCCTCTCCCTTTCTGCCTTCACTCCCCCCACACAAGCACAGACTTTTCTTGCTGGGAACAAAGGAGAGCGTGAAGCCTAAACGTTAAGAGCTGGCTCTGGCGGACTATTGGTAAGCAAGACACTGGGATTCGTGCATGTGTGCATTTTCTATGTACTGCCTTCCTCTTCCCCGTACCGGCACCCCATAGAGCTGTTATTGGAGAGGGAGAAATGAGTTTGTGGTATTTGCAATGCTCAATAGCTATGTGGACTTAAAGCTGCAGTGCCCTCACCCCACTCATATAAGGTTATTCTACCACTTCGACTTCAATGCTTCAAAACTGAGCCTGCCTATTTAATATAGTTTTACATTCAACATCATCGTTAATTAAATAAATAGATATATTTTAGTCAATCGTCAGAATAAAACTTTGTAATTGTACAGGTATTTTTATTATTTTGTCGGACTTCATAGCCAATTCATCGCATTGGTTTTCATCTTGAATTAATAGATCGTTGCCGCTTACGATCAGCCAACGAAACAAGTGCGCTCAGTAAAATTGTTTATTGTTGTTTATGTTGCAAGAAAAAAAAAGGGGGTATGTTGAAATAATCCCTTACCCCGGCTGGTGCAGAGCTGGCGGTGACGCGTCACGTTGTTCGCAGTGATTCCTGTAAACACACACAGACACACATTGGAAAAACAGGACGACGATGATGATGAAAGGGCGAGGAGATTTCAGCCCGGACCACGGATCCATTCAAACCATCCATTTCCTTAGCAACAGCGTATGAGAGGACATCCCGGCGGATAGGTGGACCACACATGCTCGACCGGAGCCTGTGAGAAAGAGCCGTAGCTCCCGCTCTGTGTGTGTGTGCGCGCGCGTGTGTGCGCGTGCACATGTGTGTGTGTGAGAGAGAGAGAGCTGGAGAATAGTCTCTACGTCAGAAACACAAATTCACTACGGCAAAACCCAGTCAGTCGGTCGGTGTCAACAACCAGTTCTGGACTCGTTACTCGGGAAGGTAATGCGTTACTCATTGTGGGTTACTCATTGTAAAAGTAATGAGCTCGGTGGTGCTTAACTTAGTACTCCCCGGGAGCAGTAATTCGTTTCGCTAATCGTCACGCGCTTTCCGTTAACGCTACACTCCCTCCTAAAATTGACGGTTGGCGTCCTCTCTCACCTTACAAAATCGGGATAACTCGGTTGCCTCTCCCGTGAATAATCTGGGGGATCCGAATAACGTTGATGTACAACGTTTCCCGACAAAACGAAAGTAGCGGGACTACTTCCACCCGGAGAAAAAACACTTGACTGCCATATTTTCACCCGGTGTTAAACTAGTTTAGTGTGTAAAACGAGTAACGAATCGGGGTTGGGAGTTTAATTCAACTTCACCCAGATATGTAGCTCTACCATCACATGCACCAACATACATTACGATCAGTGTTGGGCTCGTGACTCAAAAAGTGTAATACATTCCTCTTTACCAGTTACACAAGTTAGTCATTTCAATTTGTATAACCCCCCCCCGGTAAAAAGTGAGATTGTTTCCTTTTACCTTCAAAATACCTCACCTCTGTGACAGATAACCAAATACTGCTCAGCTTAGCTTTTAGCACCTGCGATTGACAATACTTTTGTCGTCTTTCTCCTCAAATCAAAGTAACGTGAATACTTCCAGCCGCTGAATGTGAATGTATCCATCTTTAATCCAAACGCAGTGTGTGACGCGCGCGACGTGTGCAGATTGGTTTATTAAATTAAAATGTGAAATGAAAGGATATTGAGAAAATTAACGTTGTAATTTATTTCTCTGATTGGTAACTGTAAAATGACTACTGGAATTGAAATAGTAATTCGTCACACCGCCAATCACTGATGACAATATACAATTTTAGAATAAATTGAAAAGTTGTGTTCAATACAGCCCAGTTCTGCAGTGCAGTGTTCTGCAGTACAGTTACATGTCAATACATTGGTTATTACACTGATCACCTGAGGAGCTATGAGCTATGAGCTAAAAGGGGCAGATATCCAGTCTGGGCATTTATATCCCAGTATTCCTACCCAGCCCTGGTGCACATGCCTCACCTCTCTTAAAGAGCTTACATTGGTTAGCAGTCAGCATTTAAGGCCACATGAATTTCCATCCGCTCCATAAAATCATAAGACACTTATCCAATGTGTACAGATAAAATGTTGAGCTCCTTTGGATAAAATTTTTTTTAAAAAGTCCAAAATTGTGTGAAATGCCAAACTGCATTGAGAAGTAACTGTTAGGGCGGGTTTGTAAACCCAATTTTAAACGTAGGCCTACATCTATTTCACTTGTCTAATTTTTACACTGTTAACTGTGCGATTACTTTTAGTCTGAATACGGTCCAGATGTTTAAAATAGTATGCCCAACTACCAATCAAGTGAGCAGCGTAGCTCAGATTCACCTGGAACTGGAAGAGTTGTGCATTGACTCTAATTGATAGGACAGTGCAACAAGGGGATGAAGGTGGTATTTTCAATTACTGAATACCAAGTGATAATAATCTAGAAATAATAATTAGGATAAATGGAAACTGTCTTGCTAAACAAATAACTGCTTTGGTACTACTTTTCAGAGCTGTGCACACTACTGGCTATTATGTTTATTCAAAGAGTCAATATATTACAAAATGCAGCTGAACGTAATTTTTTAACTTAATGTAAACATGATGGACATTTTGCAGCAAGGATGTTGTTCTTGCTTTCTTGCTGCACAGTTAGCAAAATAGCCAAAACATGGACAACCAGATACTATCATTTTGGTTCTGTTCTGTTCAGTTCTGTTGAAGATTAAATCACAATTACCACATTTCACGTATGATTTAATTTCAAAATTAAGTTGGCTACTGAGCGAGACTTTCTTGTTTTTGCGTTTTCTCATGCTTTTTTTTTCTGGGAGCGGAAAAATCCCCAAACTCTTCTAGCAATGTACTGTGAATTCAGAGACCAAATCTTAATGGAATCCATCCAGTTCTGCTCCGAGCTCTTCTCCGAACCACAATGGAGCACTGCTGCTGTCAAAAGATACGAAACTGCCAAGATGCAAAATGTAGATAACATTTCCAAACATAGCCCCACTACACAACTGGAAAGGGTAATCTAATCATGATGGAAGAAAAAAGGCTGTTATCATTAGGACCAGATTAGCTGCCCAGACGTCTGTCCTCTGAAGGTGTCTGTTGTTTATGGTGATGGTCCAGAGGGCAGAGAAGCATGTGTACCCCACCATGCCAAAACTGACCCTCCCTTGGGGCATCATCTTCATCAGGCATCAGTCAACAGGAGGCTAAACTCACAGCTGCTACCCCCCTCTTCGCCTGTCTTGCTCTCCCCTCTGTAGAGGACGTGGAACAGGGGGAGGGAGTGGCTAGGACGGCCTTGATTCATGAATGGCAAAGAGGACAAAAAGAGAGAGGGAAAAAAAAAAATCAGACAGGACTAACAGACCTGATACCCTTGAAAACGCAGATGTGTGTGTTCCTGTAATTTTGCTGCATGGGCAAATCAAAAAAACAGCCAGCCTCAGGAAATTATTTTACAACCCCCCCCCCAGCTGCAGCATAATGACCGGGCACAGGGCTGTAGTGGTGTGTGGCCATTACATGTGGATAGGTTGGTGCTGATTGATTTCTTAAGCTATTGATTTGTTTGTTTAATATGTCCCCCAATGCTCTCTCTCCATCCCCCATTGTTTCTCCTATACACAACCCTTTCTTAAGATGAGGTCTGGCCAGCGTAGAGACAGTGCACACCACGGTGGTATTACCTGGGTGCTGACCTTCAACGCTACATTCTCAGGGCCCCTTGTGAGATGCCACTGCAGCAGGAAGAGAAAATTTCCAGGTTTTCTGCAGGCACGCTACAGTATGCCAGGTGTGACTTGCCTCCTCCTAACCGATGAGATCCGAAGTGCTGATGCTGATGCTGTTCTGCGGGGAATTAAATAAATAAATAAATGGATAGATTTTAGAGGGACGGGGGGGGGAGAAGGAGGAGAAAAAAGTGTGGGGGGGAGGGAGGGAGGAGGAGGAAAGCGCAGTTGACATGTACCAGGGGAGTGCAGATGTGTGATGCTGTGATGTGTGAAGACATGGCAGGCTATTATAAGCGTGGTCCCCTTTATTTTATCACCTCGCAGCCAAGCTCGCTACCCTTTCCGCAGCATAGCCACGAGGCACAGCCAGCCCCAGCCAGCTCCTGCCACTATCCTGTTTGCCCACATGAGGGGGTTTTATTGTTCAATTTGCATTTTTCTCTTTTTATGTCCTCCTCGTGTGTAATTGGTTTTTGTGCTCATCGTCTTGCGAAAGTGGTTTATTCACTGATGAGGTCCAGTGTGTCACATGATAACGGTGCTGTTGCTGTCAGTGCAGTCGTGTTGTGTTGCGGGGCCCGTGCCTATTTTCACCGCGCATAACATGTGTAAAGGCAAAGCAGTTGTGACATTCAGATTGACACCCGAGTGCACAAACATGGCACATAAATATCCCATCACATGCACTCCATTTCAACAGGTCTGTTGATTTAGTTGTTTTTTCCTCATTAGCTCTTTTTGGTGCAAGTTTTTGGGCAAAGTTTGAGAGTTTTCTTTGAAGAAAGCATCTCTGAGGAGCTGGACTTAACAAAAACTAGTGCTATAGTCTCATTTCTCCTGTGTGTGTGCGTGTGTGTGTGTGCGCGCCCAGGGCGATTCGAAGAGCATGGGAAGTACGCCGGGCTGCCTGCACAGGAAGCCAAAGCCATCCCTCCCCGGTCCCTCTAGCAACAGCAGCCCAGTAGATTCAGGGGCATTGACTGCTGCCTTCTCTCTGAGAGCCAGTCTCCCTCCACTGTAATGGACGTTGTCTTCTCAAGGTATTGTCATGATTAATGCAGCTCTTCCCCGTTTGGCGTGGGATCTTAGTGGGCTTTTCTCTCCCGTTTTCTCCGGCTGCATATAGCGGCTTCCATCCCCCACGTTTTCTCAGAACCTGGCGTTATGTAAGAGCAAGTGTTAGTTGTTCAGGTGGTATAGTGGCTGGCGCCCCAGGGCCCTGCCATCTCATCTTGGTTACGCTTAGAGGGACATGACAAATTACTGCTCACACGCCACTGGGCAAGGACACATGAAGAAAGAGATGTTGGAGGTGGAAATAGGCATTGGGACTTACAGAACCACGGGATAAGTCTGGGGTAATGGAGTTCTGCACTGAGCTTTGGGAAGGTCAAACACATGAAATATGGAAATGCACAAGTGTATTAATATGGATGTGTGAGTATTGTACTCAGATGGGTCAGAATAGGTCTTGAGCTGTGGACAAAAGGCTTTTAGATAGAGATCTGTTATGATTTGCCCTTTTTTCGAATGCTATCTGCAGTATAAATGGAAATGCGAGGTGTGACTGTTTATTAGATGATTTACCGTATAAGCATGCAAGAGGAGAAGCAAGTTCAAAGTCTATGTAAATGTTTCAAGTCTTTGTTTCTAAAAAGACCAAATTAGCTGGATGGAGAGAGCGAGAGGAATTTTTATGAGTATAGATCCTTATGTAACAAGGCAATTTGGAGGCCGAATTCATCTAGAAATCATTAGGGGTTATGATTCGCTTGTTTCTCCCTCTTAAATTGCGTGGTGTGCACAAGCCTGCAAAACCGAATCACATTCAGACCATCTCCAATCTCTGTCTGCTTTGTCCAACCCCTCCTGCCACCCATGTAGAAAAAGGTTGATGAGAGATGGGAGTCGGAGTGAGGGGGAGATATTAAGGTTGTCAAATAGGGTCAATAGGTCGGTCTGCGGCCCCAGCTCAGGATTTCCCAGCAGATGCAAATTATCTGAGGGGGTTGAAGGAGGGGGGGGGGGGGGGGGCGGTGAGGGCATGCTCAGAGCACCTGGGTGGAGCGGCGCGTGATTTAAGATGGAGGTTCCTTGCATGTTGAGGTTATCAGGGGAAGGATTAATGGCAAGGAGTGGGCTATATTACAGCGGCGCTACCTAGTGAAGCTATGTTGCAAGGCCGTCCATAAATCATAGCGGCAGAGTGACTTGGACAAGCCAACGGCTGAAATGCTGCTGCCTGTATAGTCCCAATATCGACTTTTCCCCACGCTCCTCTCTTAAATCATGAAGTACAGAATATAAATGGCCTAATTATTCCAGCAGAGAGTGAAATTAAAGGCATTCCTTTTTATTGCTCCTTCCCAACAGATGGTGCTCTGGTCTTGCATCACCAAGGTACTGATAGAGGCATACAGCATCCAGATACAAAATCCTGACCAGCATGCCTACACGTTGATGTGACAGGTGGAAGAATTGATTCTGCCTCTGTTCCAAACCAAATGATACTGAGTGTTTGCAGTGGCCCGTGGCTGCCCTCTGCATTTAAAATGTCTCCTGAATGTAATGGTGTGAGTGCATTAAGGCCCCGATCGAACGAATAAACCATGAAGACAGCTCAGAGTGATCGGCTGTGTTCGGCACGACACAAACTACACTTGACTGTACCTAACAGCTGTGCATGCACTTATAGCATGAATTCATAACCTCCTTCGTTCCTCCGCGTCAGAACATCTCATATTGAAGCTAACCCAGGAGGTTGAAGCTCTCCACCATAATAGCACATAGCCTAGAGGGCAGCTGAGACAAACCGCCTCCACCAGCATTGTCCCACTACACGCCACTGCGGCAGCAAAGCGAGGCAGCGGCCAGGCATCTCCGGGCTCACACAGGCAGCTATAGATCTGAGGAGAGATAGTGCTGCGGTGTACAGGCGCCGCCGAGCGCCACCGAGCGTCGCGCACGGCAGCGAGAATCTAAACAGCTCATTAGAGATCCTCCGCGCGTCCTTGGACCACTTTAGTTTTCCTCCCCCAATTAGCTACGCCAGCCTCCTAGCCCAGGAAAACAAAAGGCTGTGAATCGGCGTGAGTCACACAATCCCGAAATACAAGCTTCAAGGATGCACGAGGAACTCCTCGGGGCATGTTGTCTCAACAGGAGGGCTGTTGTGCTAAATTAAATGCTCCTTTTTTTGTTTGTTTGTTTGCGTGAGTGAGTGTGTAACATCCCCTTCATATACCTGCATGCTTCCTTCTATCCCATCTTTGCCCTCTTCTTCCATTACATACCTGCATAGATGTGTTAGATCTGCCTTCTCTTTCCTGCTTTCACAACCTTTTGGCAAAAAATGCTCCCTTCCACTTCCAGATCTCAAATTGTCTTCCATGCAGATAGACAAGTGACCACCGACGTCGCTCCCCGGAGCCCCTCTGTCAGTCAGTCCAGTCAACCAGTCGGTGAGGGGTCCCTCTCACTGCTCTCTCACCAGGGAAATAGGACTGTTACCAACTATGGACAGACAGACAGGCGACCGCTCTGCTCCGCTGCCCAACGTCTGGCTGTGCCATTGGTCGGCGCACAGTCGAGTATCTCCCATCTGATTGCGCTGCAGCCCTTTTGCTGGAAAGTGCAGAACTTGAAGCCGTCATGTGAGCCGCCCTTGAAGTCCTACGTAGAAGAAAGATGATGCTTGTTTTACCCCCAGAGTCCACGTTCGCGGATCCAGAGGAAATAGAAGCGGTCGTCTTTTAATGTGTCTTTTGATCCCGGTGAGGCCTTCAGAAAATAAAAGAGAGGTGATGATCCTTTGGAGGAGAACAGCAGTAGAGTGAAGGAGGCAGAGAGAGCACGTGAATGTATATGTGCTTGAGAGTGAGGGAGAGAGGGATCTGAGCGAGAGAGAGGGGGATCTGAGAGAGAGAGGGCTAGGCTCTGCTGAGTCTGGCACGATTACTTCAACAGTTTGTCATATCGGCTTAGGGCTGACAGAGGAGGGATCGGGAGGCGGCAGCTAGTGAAGAACTGGAGCCAAGACTCCCACCGCAACCACCACGGCCACAAGCCCTCCTCCCAACCCCAGTGAGGGAAAGGCTGGGCTAGTCCTGCTACCATGACTCTCCAACGACTCCAGTCCTTGCATCCACTTTGTTAATGCCAGTTTCAAAACATACCCAGTGAACTAAAGCTTTACAGAGCCCATGTCTAGTGGGACTAGATTTGTCCCTGACCTTCTATTTACGTTTTTTTTTTTTTTTTCCTTTTGGAGGGGGAGTGCCTATAGGAGAATCGATGATAATAAAACTTGGACACTGCACCTGTGTCCCCTAAGCCTCGCATGAATCAGGACATCAGCCCTGTGACTGGCTAATGTCCCATTTGCTAGATCTATATGCTTTCGCTCCAGCGGTTTCACCCCCAGCGGAAACCGTGGCGACGAAAGACGAGAGCGCCTGAGTGAGTCAGACTCATAGGTATTAAGAAACTTGGTGGTGATCCAGCGACGGGAAGGGGAGACAAGAAAGAAAGGGAGAGAGAGTTTCTATGGTCCATCGCACAGGTGTTACTGTGGCAACCGGAACCGGCTCGCCAGCCAGCTACGCTGCGTCATCTTGTTTTTTCTGCTTTTCTCTCTTTTCTTTTTCCCCCCCAGTCTGTTTCTCCCTCCCTCTCTTTTTGTCCATCTTCCTCTCTCTCTCCTTTTGCCAGGATGCCTTTCTCTGCAGCATTTTTCTCCACACCTCTTATTCCCCTTTCTCCCCGCTCTTTTTTTCTCCTTCCCCAGAGTACATATTCTATAATCTAGCTTTAAGGTCTGTGCTAACCCACTGCTGCTTGTATTTCCTCTTTGTCTGTGTGTGTGTGGGTGTGTGTGTGTGTGTGGGTGTGTGTGTGTAGGTGGACGTGGGAGTAGTTCACTTCACCCCTCTGGCTCAGCCCCAGATCCAGCAGCCCTTTAAGCTGGTGGAGAAAGTCGTCAGGAACATTTTCCAGTTCCGCAGGAAGTACTGCCGTAAAGGAATTGAGTAAGCACTATTTTTCTACCTCATATAGCTGATAACGCCGGTCTCTCTCTCTCTCTCACTCTCTCTCTCTTCCTCTCGCTGTCTGACTCATTTGCCATTCTCTTTTCCTTTTCTCTTCACTCTGTTGTCTGACAGCGGTGTCTTCATCTCATCATTATTAGAAGGGTTTTTAGCTTTGCTTTTCTCTCTCTCTCCACCGCTCACACACACTCACAAATGAACACAACTTTAAAGGCTTCAGTAACCAACGTCTGAACATCTATCCAGACATCCCCACTGTTCAAAAAGCACTTACAACAAACCACATACATGTGCATACTGCCCATCAACCCCCGTGCCTGTTGGGAAGTGCACGTAGGCCCGGATAACAAAAGAGCGCTCGCTGTGCAGGAGAGAGCAGCAATTATGAGTCATGGAGGTGGCATAGGAAGACGAGGCAGCAGCCTAACTTATGTAACGCCAGTGGGTTGGCGGCAGCAGAACCACACTGGAGAGGAGGCACCGGCACTGAAGCACCCAGAAAGCATCTGTACTGCAGAGTATGTGGGGGGGGGGGGGGTTAGTATGAACTTGTGCACACTAACACGCAGTGAAAGCCTACACAAGGTTACAAGGCCCCCCATCCTCTTCTTTCTAAGTAATGAATGTTATGGAAGGGTGAAAGCCAAAACGAATTGTAGCCCTCCTCTTATGTCCGAGACATGTGAGGTTGTTTTTCTGGCATGGGTATCTCTGTAGTCTATGTAGCATGGCAGTGAAACATTAACAATTCATGAGTGACTCCAGCTCTTTGTGTGATTTCAATTAACACATTTGAAATAATTGCTGAGGGAGTCTTTCTTCCCGTTTTGAATTTTATAATGCTATTAAAGTTTCTTGATCACGACGATATCAAAGCAAACTTGAGCGTTGCAACACTGATTATCTTTCTCTCTTTCGCGCTCATCTCCCCCCCCCCCCAAGAATGCTGTTCCCGGAGGCGCGTCGTCTTGAGCTGGCGGAGGTGCTGATGCGCGAGGCGGACGTGGACCCCACACTGCGCCCTACCGAACTCACCATCCCCCAGATCAGGGCTTTAACAGACGCCTACGCCCACCTCTGCGCCCGAGAGCGCGGCCTCCTCACCTACGAGTTCAGAGAGGAGCTGAGGCTGAAGCACCTCGGCAGGCAAACGACATTTATCGGCACGCCGCCGCCGCCGAGCCCTCAGCAACCGCGCTGAAAAGGGACAGGGAAATCCACTAATGGGCTCTGTTGGTGCAGAAAGACAACGGGGCTGCTCTTAGCCTTGACATTTGCACCTGGCATAAGCATGCATTTTTAAAGCCTTCTCCGCGCCCAGGAGGCAGTAGTTATCCACTGAATCCTGGGACTGAGACAGGAACCACAAAGAAAGGAAATAAAAGGGGGTGGGTGGGCCGGGATTGTAGCTAAAAGAGGGTTGAAACCGCTCCAGGACCGTGTTGCAAGCTGGGACATCTGAAAGCAAAGTCATGAGAGGAGTTGGAAGTGAGCCCGCCTGGTTGTTTGGGAACAGTGAAGAAAGCATGTTGGTTACCAGCCGGAGCTCTTTAAGCGAGGGTTGGCCCATAATGCTGTGCTGCGTCTCCTCCTGATGTCTCGATTCTTAACTCACATCCAACTCACATCACACCTTGTCCTGTGGGAGCTGAAAAAAGACGCCCGAGAGTGTTTTCAGGACGATTTAGAGAATGGGAACAAGATGGCAGCACCATATCGAGGGTGTTTTTTTTTCCCCCCTGTATTTGTGTATTCACTTGGGAGATGGAGCTGAGAGGGAGGAGGAAAGTGCTTTGAATTTGTCATCTCCTGAAGTGTCAAAGAAAAACAACTTTCTTGTTGATATTAAAATGCACAACTTGTTTTGCATGCTTTGTGTTTGAGTGAGATGACCTTAGCTTTTTGAGTTTGCTTACTGCATGTTCATCTGAACTCTTCGTTTTTTTCTGCAAAAATAATTAATGGGCATTTATGTCAATTACACATCACAAACACATTTTCATTACTTGTACAGAATGTAATATTTATTACATGTGTGTTAAGTAAATTTGTCCTTTCTGTTGTGATTTTAAATGTTTTAATCTCTAAAGCCGTCGTTACATGCTTCATATATTCCTCTTTAAATAGAAGAACGGAGGACCAGCAGGATGTAGCGGGGCTGTTGCCTGCTAGTGTGGCAGATGGCACACTGAGATTGATTTGCCAAAGGGAAAATTAACTCACTTTTGGTGCACGGTGGGCGTTCATCTCCAACCCTGATCAGTATTTCATCAGATCTACACGTGTGATGACAGGCAGGTGTTTAGGACTACCACTCTGCCAACCGTCGGTGTCCGCTGACCCGAGGAGGACGGTGTGGTGTGAAAGGATAAATGGCGACATCAGAGCGGTGTTGTTTTACTCTGAGCAGTTCACAAGGGACGACTGCTGTGTGCCCAGATAATGACTGTTGCAATAAGACAAATATTAGTTTACTTACAAGACGGTTTGCTTTCCAAACAAGAACTGAAAGTATTGATCGGCCATTTTCCGTTCGCCCGGTCATCCGTACGCCACCGTGCTATATCTTAAGACAGCTCCAATTGGATTTTGGGTAAATGATGCATCTCACCACTGCACTCCAGCATGTTCAAAATTACAGATTGCTTTGTTTATAGATGTGATGTCGGATTGCTGTGGCGGGCTATGAGGAGTCCTGATTCATCAAGAGGGAAGATTGTAGTCGAGTAGCAGGTCAGGGCTGATTGAAAGAAGTTATTGTTGGTCTTGGTAAAAAAAAACAAGTGGCATCGAGTCCAGGGGGAAGTGCCTCTCAGCCACCCCCAACCCACCACCCTGCAGAATCCCCTCATGTTGTCAGACCGAGACGGGCCCTGTGTTACTGCCAACACGGCCTGTCCAGGTGTGTCTGGACGCTCCATCGTCACGCTGGTAGTCCTCTGTACCCGTTTACCATCACTTATGTAAATCAGCAGCGTCACAGGAAATAATCCTGTGGCTTGTTGGAGCAAAACACAGTATATTGTCGTTACATCATCATGACTCTCCCTGTTTAGCACGGTGAACTAGTGGGATTGTACTGACACAACGCCAATCGTTAAAGTAATCTCATGATGAACAGAAAGATTTCAGTCGTCTGGCCTTCATCACTATCAAAACCCCCCACTGAGATTAACTCAACAAAAGGAAAATGTACCTGCATTTGACAGCTTCAGACTTGTCTACGAGCTCATGGAGTCCCAGTAATGTGGTGCAGCTTCCTCTGCAAGTGTGTCCCACTTCTGTCAGTTAATTATGCTCTCTCTTGAGGATATACCTTTTGGTTCCAAGACCAAGATCTAGCATTCTGCATTTCTCATGACAGCTAATCAACGACGAGTGGCACGTCGAGCCCTGGGATAGCGCCTGAAATAAGACACACTCTCTTACCCCGCTTTACCTGTCAATGCAACGTTGAGGACACGCAGAGCTGAACTGACACAGACTTTGAAGGACTGGTTGAAAAGACTCTTCCTCCAGGCATCATTCACAGATAAAACCTTTATTTATAAAACAGTTCCATAAGAATGGGGCATTCACATTCATTGGTATGCTAGCATTAAAGGCATGTTAAAGTTGAGAGCGGGGAAGGGAAAGTATGTACTAGTGGTCTGCCTTGCCTTTTATAGTACCTCAATATGAACTTAATGCTATGGCAAACAAAGTACCTTTACAAAAATATCCACTGCATGTATTGCAAATTCCTGCCTTGTTTCCTACCTGTACAATGTCAAGTATGTATAAGAGTAATATATAAACATTTCAAATGTACAGCACAGTTAATTTGGGAAAGACGGTATGTACAGGACACATACAAACATAGAAAAGAAACATTGGGTTTTAAACGTTATTGCAGTTTAAAATGAATGAAGCGGTCGTTTCTCCAAAATACCTGTACAATCCAATACGCTGGAAATTACAATCCTTAGAGAAAGACAACCATCATCTAGTCGGCTACATTTAAAACAATTTGAAAAATGTCACACTATTTTTTTTCTTTTAACAAGTGGACCAAATCTTTTGCCAACAGTTCAAGCCTTCACCCAAAAAGTTACTTTGCCAAGATGTACAAAATCAAACCTATCAATAAATAAGAATTGCATTGAAAACAATAGTAAAAACCATGATGTACAAATAGAAAAAAAAATATTTCAAATATATAGGCAAACAGTGTACTTTAGTGCACAAAATACAGCAAAAAGGCAGAGTCGCGATAAAATCAATCTCCTTCCTGTTCCATTCAATCTGACTTCCTCTACTCAGGAAGCCTGGCTAGACGAGCGCAGCTCTTAGGGTGGGTCATATTAGTCTGTAGCAGCTTCCACTCAGTGCCTCTTGTCCTTCCCCAAAAAATATGGACTTTCTCCCCATTTCTTCAGAGAAAAGGAATCAGGTCCAACTGTTGAGAGGAAAACAATGGGAGGAGAGGCACCGCCCAGAGAGCTGGGTGGAGCCGGGGTAAGCATCAGTGCTTGGCAGATTCATTGCAGTCATTACCGTTGGGACAGACTCGCCTCACCTCGCCTCTCTAGGGGGAGAAACCATGCTTCTCGTGTCTCTTGACCAATAGGCAGGCGGGTGGCTGACTACATGAACACCGCCTTCAGAGTCGAGGCACCACCACCCGTCCTGGTGCTCGGCCAGCGGCTTTGGTCGGCCCCATCTCACCTCTCCACCGTTAACTTGTGCCCTCCGTCCACGTCGGACCCTAGGAGGAGGGGGCGTTGCCGGAGTCGGCGGCACGGCTCTCGGCCGGGTCATAGAAACAGTCCTCGTTGACCACCGAAGTCAGACTCTGGACGCTGAACTCCCTCTCCAGCAGGGCGTTGAGGTCCACCGCCCCCGACGCCGCCGCCGCGTCCGTCTGACTGTCCAGTGACCTGCTGTGCTCCTTCATGCCGAGCAGCGCCCCCTGGCCCCTCCTGGAGCCACCGCTGCTCTTCCTCTGGACGGGGTCGGCGTGGCCCCGCGTCACCTTGGGTCGGCTCTGCGGCGTGTCCACCTCCGCCCCCTCCGGTTGGACGCGGGGGGCCGGCGCACACCGCGACACCGCCTCCTCCGAGAGTTGAAGTTGGAGGAACTGAGCCTCGATGGCGCTGGTGGGGGAGCTGCCCGTCCTCCTCCTCCCCCTGCCCTCGCTGAACCCGTCATCGTCCTCGTCGCTTAAAATATCAGACTCCTTCACAGAGGCGGAGGGGTGTTGGGCGTCGCACCCGGAGCCCCGGGACCAGCTCTGTTGGGCGGGGGGGAGGTGCAGCTCTGGAGGAGGAGGGGCCCCGGAGGAGCTGTGGGTCCCACTGCTCAGGCTGCCCTCGTCCCAGTCGGGCCCGGGTTTGGAGCTCCCGGCCTGGGCGGGGAGGCCTGCGAGGGGCTGCTTACACAACCAGGAGGCTCTGGAGGAACCTGGTGAGGGAGATGAAGATGGGGAGGGTCAGAGAAAGGTCACTCTTATCTGCCTCAAACACCCACCAGATACGCCCCGCTAGCACTTTATGACCTCAAATTGAAACGCTCTGGTGTTTGTAGTAAAGTAAAGGTCGACTTCTGCCTGAGCATTTTATTCCCTGTTGAGATAAAGTAAGATATGATCATCTGTACACACGTACTTGGTATTACATTTTCAAAGCCAGCTCGTCTTAAAGCCTACATTCCAGTGAACAGGAACACCCACGTGCCCCGTGTGGGTGTGTTTACATACAGTAGCATACTGAGAGATTACTCCTCATTCCGTTGTGACTGAGCCGTTGATGGACGGCGCTGGACGCTCACCTATCCTGGCGGAGAGGGGCCGGGTGCTGTGCAGGAGGGGCAGGCGCTCCTTACAGCTCCTCTCCGGGAGGCCGTCACTCCTCATGTTCCTCCTCACGTTCTCCCGGAGGATGGAGCGGATCACCTTGATGATGTTGACCTTGCACTCCGGCACACTGGGCGGAACACAGCGGAGAGGCCGTGAGCGAAAGGGTATATACACACACACATCCACTTCCATTCTGAATTGAAGTAAACAACCCTCTTGACTCCCGGGCCCCCCCGAGGTCCATGAGGAGGTTCCAGCGGGTCCCCAGCAGAATGAATTCATTTCTATAGTTAAGTACAATAATGCCAACCCTACAAAGCCCATATAAAATGAGTATTTAAGCTTTGGACCAGCACCTAAAATAGGTCCGTTTCTGGTGAATACCCACATTATTCATGACCACATGTACTTCAAGGACCCTTATTCTTATTCTAGGCTGTGATGGGTAAGAAACTGCTATGGCGTGTAATCCTTGCTGATTGGTCTCTGACCTGCTGCACAGCTGGAAGACGGTCTCTGGCCTCCCCTCCACTTCAGACCTGGTGTGAATCAGCTCCCAGATGCAGCTGCTCTCTGTTCCTGGGAAATAAAGGAGAGGCTTTTCATCACGCCGTCCAAATATGGTTTACGGTCTCAAAAGGAGATAAGGAGGGAGGCAACTGGAGCCGAAGCAAAATGCCAGAAGGTGTGGGGGGTGTGTGTGTGCGTGGGCAAGGAGACTCAGTGGATGTATTTAGTGAGTGATTTAACAGGGCTGCTGTGTTGGGTGTGAATGTACGAGTGCCGCGGGTTCCTACCGGCAGTGTTTCCCAGTCGGACCTGCAGCTCCGAGAGTGGGATGAGCCAGCGGAACTTGAAGGGGTCCACGTCTCCGTGGGACAGCGCTGAACGAGGGTTGGTCTGGGCGGGACACAAACATCAGAGAGAGAGAGAGATGTTAAGCGTTGCACCAAAGCAGCCATTAGATGCACCTAAGAGCAAATGAGTACTGGAGAGAATCCTTACCATCTTCTTCTTCAGCTTGTTGTTCTCCCTGTAGACCAGTATCACCGCTTTCTTGAACACTGACGAGAGAGAACACACCAGCATCTTAAGTCTCGGCTGTGAACGCTGCTCAGGGAAAACCCACAGTGGATTCCAGCTCAAAGCCTTAAAGCGTAAATCTGTGCTCCAGCTACGGATACTGAAATTCTCTGAAATCCGTTTCAGTGCTACACACACATACTGGAAACCCAAGGCATTTGTACTGATTCAACTTCTAACTGCAAACACTCGCGGGTGACACTAAAAAAAAATGGATCCAATAATTAAAACCGTGTCGAATTTGGCCGTTTGTGCCCAAAGCCACTGAGACGACACCAAATGTGGAATTTGATAAGAATGCCAGCCAATGGCAGCGGCTGCCAAAAAAAACCTTTAGTTCTGGTAAGGGGGTTGGGGGGGGGGTGGGATTCATTTCCCCAGAATGCAACAGCAGCAGCAGGGACAGTGTGCAGACTCACCAAACACGGTCATCTCAGGGTCTTTTCTCATGCGGCCCAGGGATGGGTGGGGGTTGAGCCAGACCACTGAGGAATGCATGAGAAACTCCCCCATAGAGATCTCTGTGACCTGAGAGAGAGAGAGAGGGGGAGAGAATGAGGAGCCAGACTTCCTGCTGTGTGCGATACATACTAAGTACCCATGTCTGTGAATGGGGTACCACAGATACTCCAGACTAGCGATCGCCTCGTGGGGCGAATGCCGATTTCAAAGTGGACTTTCATCCGCCGATGGTGAGACGGAGCCTGACTGAGCGCTGTTGAAACCAGACGGCAGCTAGCATAATGATAGCGCTCACTTTGAATATTTATGGCGCGGTGGCTAAATATTCCATCAACTTTTAAATTCAACTTTTAAACTCATTCCCTCCTTCGGGGGGGGGGGGGGGTAATGCACAGCAGACAGCGTTGCCAGCATGAGGAGCTGAGCTGCTCTGCCGGGTTCTCGCCCGCTTGACTTGGCTGGTCTGAAGTGGTTTGTTTTTATTGGTTATTAAGGATTAGTCGTGAATTTTTGTTGTCCTTGTCACCCCAGGCCAATTCTTATTCCCGTGAGGTGACCGGGGGGTTGCGGGGACCGTCTGCCTACCTCCTTGTCGTGGCCCGTCTGCTCGGCGACGAGCTGGTCAAAGACGGAGCCGTAGTCCTCGTAGATCTTCTGCATCTCGTTGATGTGGCTGGCCACCTTCTCCATGGCTTTCAGGGCCTCTGCGGGGGGGACACGGGGCAGGGAGAGAGCAACGGGTCAACGACTGGATGCAGGAGTCTTTCTTTTTTCATTTTCTTTACAGTGAAGCAGAAAACAGATACCTCCCGTGGCTCACTTGTCATTCGAACATGATTGAGATCGGACTCTAAATATCTCAGGAGATCACGTTGCCGTATGCCAGAAAATGGCTGTTGTGCATCTCCTGGTATTGATTCAGATCTGTCTGCATTAGTTGTATTTGTATGTGCACCCATGGCAGGACGTCCTCCAGACTGAGCAGAGATCTGTTTCACAATGTGAGTCTGAGCACATCCACATCTGGCTTTGAAGATACGGTAGTCATGTGAAAAAATATGCCAGTTCCAGGTATGACCGGATGAGAAAAGTGACACCGAAATGACAAGTGTGTGTGTGTGTGTGTGTGTTTTCCCCCCTACCGGTGAGGTGGTAGTGCTCCTCGCTGTCTGTGTCGGTGAGGGAGACCAGCTCCCTGAGCAGCAGGGGGTACTTGAGCACCCTCTGCACCGGTTTGATCAGGTAGGACTCCAGGGTGGACGAGTGCTGCTTGGTGGGATTCCTCGCGTCCAGGAATTCCTTGAAGGCCCGGTCCGTCTTGGCTGAAACACACGACACGGAGCTAATTAACAGCGAGACAGAGAAAGACGTGCGCCTGTAATGTTTACCCAACATGAGATCTGAAAATGAGGACGACCGTCGGCTCTCTCCGACGCACACTAGTAGTACCGTTAGTGCCCCATAGAAGCCAGTACAACCTCCTGGTGCAGTAACATGCCTCCAGCAGGGGGTAGTGTCGGCTTCTCCTCACCCGAGCATGACCACTGCAGTGCTGTCTAAACACGCCAGTGACACGTCCAAGGATCACACCCGTGTTACGATGGAAAACTGAATCTAGCCGGACTGTGCTTTCTTAAATGTAGACGTGAACAAAAAAAACAAAAAAACATTGGTCTCATTGAATGAGACCAATGTTAGGCAAATGTAGGACACTTTCCAGTCTTCTGTAAAGGTGATGACATTTCCCCCTCGCTGTGAAGCCACTCTGTTGTCATTGTGCCGACTGGAGGGAGCCATTAAAGTATTAATTATAGCGCTCCCAGCCACAGACAGGCAGCCGCATCCACACCTCCCAGAGTAATTGGCAGGCAATTAACGAGCCGGCGAGTAAACAGAGAAGCTCAGGAAACCCGGGGCCCCGTGGCATGATGGGAAAGGGGGTGGGTGTGGGGGTGGTGGGGATCCTACTCTGTGTCCTTTGGATCGACTGCACCGTGTCCTGCTAGGCTGTTCTTAGCTGTACTGTGCAATTACAGCGCTACACTGTGTTTATATTGTTCCATGTGCAACAACTGTAAGGCCGTACATCCCTTTTCTCCTTTCAAGCTTTCGTAAAAAAAAAAGGACAAAAGCGCTGACACGTGCAACCCTCTATGTCTTCGTTGCCTGTCGTCTTTTCCCCCCCCATCGCTGGAATACTCGGGAGCCGTTTTGTGCTGATGTGGCAAAGCAACCGACTTCCAGCACATCTGAAAATATCAAAGTACCACGCTGAGATCTGAGGCCGTTCCTCAGAGGGTTCGCAAAGTACTACTGTTTTTTTTTTTTCTTCCCAGAGCTTGAGGTTGGCATGGCATTTTCAGCAAATATAATTTTCATGATCTTTCAAAATGTTAAACCGTATACATGAAGACAAAATGGGGAAAAGGTCAACACCGGCGTTGCTTCGATAAGCACTTTATTCCACTAGAGGTAATTCTGATCCACCGGAGACGCTTCGGACCGTTTTTCCCCCTGCTCCAATCCCATTAAATCTCCATACTGCTACCTACTTCGAGGAAAATCCCACACAATTCTGTAATGGGATGGGTTTAAGCAGCACCCGGGGGGGGGGGCGTCATTTGCTCACCCCCGCCCACCTCGTCGGCGGAGGAGCCAATCTTCTTACAATTCTCCGTTGCCGGGCATCGTTCCCGAATGGCACTCGGCCGGCGTGGTAGCGGGGCATAAATCAACCGCAACATTTCTACTCTGTCACATGCTGAGGGAGATGCGAGGAAATATGAGGGCTGTATTACATGTATTACACTATTTGTTCGGAAGCAGTAAAACAGCGATAAAATCAAGAGGTGAGTAAATACGACTTCAGGGAAACCTAATATTGTGTGGGGTGGGGGGGGGGTTGTTGACAGGCTGGTTGCGGTAAATTGGAGTGGCATCGCTTCACCTCGCTTCCACCAACCGTCTCACTCGGGTACGACGACGCGCCGCGAGGGGATGACGGTGATGCAACACGGATGCAAGGAGGTCGTATTCAGCCGGGGACAGTTTGGATTGGTATGCGTTTGTGCACAGTTTCTGCATGTAGGGTGGCATATGTGTGTGTGTGTGTGTGTGTGTGTATTCTTTGCATTGTTCAGGGCATCTTTTACCTCTCTCCAGCACCTTCTGGACCTTGATGTGGTTGGCGCAGAAGCCGCTGTACAGCTTGAAGTGGTCGGCGTAATACAGGAACGAGCCCCCCAGAGAAAACAGCAGCTTCTGTAAATGAGAACGGCAACGGCAAAAATACATCACTCTCTCCATCTGAGTGGAACAGAAAGCAGAGTGCACAGAGAGAGAGAGAGAGAGAGGGAAGCGAGAGTGTGAACATGTGAAGTCGTGATCTGACCACTCTCTCAACTCTCTGGGGAGAGGATTCAAACGCTCTCGCTGCCCTCGCTCTCGCAACTGACCTCTGAGTACACTAGCTTTCAGCACCGCGCAATCCAACCCGCCAAGCCGCTGCTCGGATCAATAGACCCCAGCACCTTGTCATGTCAGGACAATGGATCGGCCCCGCCGCGCTCCTGTCAACCCAATTATTTATAAGCCTCTCGATGTGAGAGAACACGCCGCTCGTCGGACCGGTGACCAGAATCAACCAGACCCAGAGTAGAGGTTGTGTCTGTTTCGAGCTTGTGTAATCCTGAGTCATTATGGTATACAATGTGTGTGTGTGTCTATATCGCACCTTGAACTGAGCAGGGGTCTCCAGGGTGCTGAAGTCGGGCGAGGAGGCGATCCTCTCCTCCAGCGTCTGCAGGAAGACCCTCTGGAAGTCCAGCATCTCCGGCAGGCTGCCAAACAGACTCTCCATCTGGGAGGGGAGAGGGGGGGGGGGGAAGCGGGGGAGAAAGAAGAGTGTGTGTAAAGGAATATGATGTGAAGCATGGAGCACAGATAGATGGCTTGTAATTCATAAGTCTGTCAGACACCCCGGAGTGTTAGAAAACCTCCACTGTGATGGCTCCTCTCTGACAAAAGGCACCTGGGACAAGCTCTGGCTCTGCAACACACACTCTCTCTCTCTCTCCCTCTCTCTCTCTCCAACACACAGCCGCTGTCTGACATGCCCTTGTCCACTTTGCTCCTGGACGGCTCCTAGCATCCCATAATGGCCTTTTAATTTACCCCAGTGCTCAGCGGCCAATCGACCGGCGGGAGAGACGTCCTGTGTTGGAGGTCGCTCACACACACACACCGCTGGGAACTGCTTCGCTAAAGGTCGTTAGCGTTGTGCAGCTACTACCACATGTTGCCACGGGAACGCACGACGACCCAAGACTAATTTAACCCAGAACTTTTGAACTATTGGTTTCACAACGAAGAAAGCCCACGTTGACGTCAGTGGGAGTTTGAGGTGAATCTTTAAGGGGTGAGTTTGCCCCTCAAGCTAGCCCCTTTGCCGGCGTGTCCCTCTGGGAAGGTACAAGGTCGGTGTAGGGGATATATGTGTCCTGCCAGTCACAGCGGTAACGAGGGAGACAGGACCCAGCCTAGTTCACCGAGATCACCTCTGGCTAATAAACACTCAATGAATTCCGTGTCCTATATAGCGACACCTCCCAGGACACCTCTCCTCATTAGGCTTGTCATCACACACACACACACACAACGTACCTCGTCCAGTGTGAGGAAGGTTTCATTCTGCAGGGGCTTCAGGTAGATCTCAAACAGGCAGGCCAGGTCCTACACACACACACACACACACACACACACACACACACACACACACACAAACGGTCAGTGTCAGGGAATCAAACAGCAATGCCAACATTATCCCTTAACCTTTAAAACACACTTTGATCATCAGATCAGCTTTCACTCCTCCTCCTCCTCTCTGCACCGACCCCTCCCTTTCTTCATCTCTCCCCCACTCTCCCTTTCTCTCTCCCTTCCTTTAATGTAGCTGCAGCTTGTCTCAGTATCAGTGGGGATATTCTCATTAGGTTGATTTATGAGTCCCCCCCCCCCCCCCCCCTCGGCCCCGCCCCCCCCACCACCACCACCACCCCCCCAGGCTCTGTAGCCCCAGCCTACGGTGCACTAATGGATCCAGGCGAACAGGTCGCCACAAACAGCAAGGCACTCTGGGAAAGACGTTCTCTTTCCCCAAGCTACGAATTGCGGCAGGGAAAAAGGGGAAACTAATGAAATAAAAGAATGAAAGGCAGAGGAGAGAGAGAGAGAGAGAGAGAGAGCAGCCCTGACAGGCGTTAACACCGACGAGGTAAAGACATCATGGAAGCGGCTTAATGTGCGTCAGGGAAGAAAAAGGTTGTGCCTGAATCTTTAACTGTTAGGGACGGCTAAATGATGAGGAGGGAGGAAGATAAACAACGACAAGGCGAGGGAGGAGGAGGAGGAGGGAGGTTGGTCTCCACCTCTGACACCACAGGAAAACGCCATCGACTCGACGCTTTCTTTTTTATGTCCTGCATCCATCCCTGTGCGATACGTGTCGTATAAAAAGCGGAAGGACCTGGCAGCTGACAGGTATAGTGCGTATTACTCGTCATGATTGATGGCACATGTGGCCAATAAACAGCAAATGAGCCAAGTGACTTTCAGAGGCGCTGCCGTGCTTTTCCGTCTCGATGGCAAAAAAAAAAAAAGTCTGGATCTTGCAGGGTTTCTGTCACTGTGAAAAGACGACTGGAATACCTGCGAGACCTGCGAGGCGTTCAGAGCTCTCACCTTCACGTAGGACTTCTCCGTGTCCACCAGCTCCTGGATGACCTTGCGCAACCTCTCGGTGTCGCTCATGTGCTTGGGGCAGGGCCTGAGCAGGGCGGCCTCCCCCCTGGGCCCCGGCGCCGAGCCTGGGCCCGCCGACGGCTCCTTGGAGTCCTCCATCAGACCCCCGGAGCCCGAGCCCGCACCCTCCTGGAAGGACTGGTAGAGGGTGCACACCGTGTCCACGCTCTGCAGGGGGCGACAGAGAGAGAGAGGTGAGGACGGGGATCGTGACAGATGAATGTTTCCTCGTTAAGAGAGGATGAGATCTTCCTAATCGTCAACCCCTGATGACGGAGGTTAATAATGATGTACATTATTGTACATGTGGTACATGAGCAGTGATTCCCCTGGGCACACTTACAGAGTTATGGAGACTTAGTCATGCACTCTGTGCTAATTGGCTTTGCACCGAACAATTCACCGCACGTCTTAAAGATTAGCTGGATAGCAGATAGCATTATAGCACATTCTTGTTCCCCAAGCCATGATGGACAGTTATGCAGCTTTGCATCATATCAACTCCACTAAATGTAATCATGTAATAGGTTGTATTAGAGGGATGTGAGGGATGCTACAGCTTGGTTCACCAAAGTCCTACACCTCCTGCCTGTGTTGTACATGATGGCTGGTACCCAGCGAAGAACGAGGTGCCGTGGCATTTCTAGGTGTTTGATGGAAACATCAGTTCATATTGGACTGCATCGCCCGGGGTAGGGAAATTAACATCCGCCGCCGGCAACATGTGAAACTGTGAAATGTTGCCTGTGGCAGGGTGGTTTCTCTGCCAACTGTGACAGAGTTTCTTGTCTAATCCTCGGTAGGTAAAAAAAAAAAAAAGTGTTTTAAATCCACCAGCCACTGCAGTGGAAGAAATCTCTCTTGCCTCAACCAACGCTGATCTTCTTACCTGACAACCTCATGCATCAACCAGGACCATGCTGTTCATCAGTTACGATGTGATTTCTAAGTTAAATATAGTGTTACATGTGGATGACATGATGCAGTATAATAATCTGTGGGCCGTCACAGGAGCCAACAGAGGCTGGTAAGTGCCAGTAATAGCAGGTTCCCATCCACTGCACTGCAACAGCACCGTGCAAAACAGCTGCTCAGCACTATCCGCCTGTGTGTGTGTGTGTGTGTGTGTGTGTGTGTGTGTGTGTGTGTGTGTGTGTGTGTGTGTGTGTGTGTGTGTGTGTGTGTGTGTGTGTGTGTGTGTGTGTGTGTGTGTGTGTGTGTGTGTGTGTGTGTGTGTGTGTGTGTGTGTGTGTGTGTGTGTGTGTGTGTGTGTGTGTGTATGTGTACTGGTATTTAAAATACTGCATGAGCAAGCACTGAAGTGTGGCTTGTCACTAAAGCAACACACATGGATCAATACACTCTTCATTCTGACACTTACAGGCATCGATACACACACACACACACACACATTTCCCAGGCAGTATGTGAAAGCTTGTTTGATTCTTTCAGCCACACACACACACACACACACACACACACACACACACACACACACACACACACACACACACACACACACACACACACACACACACACACACACACACACACACACACACACACACACACACACACCTCCCAGAGACCCCACAGCCTATCAGGGCTTCCATTAATACGCCGGCAACTCATCAGCTAGCTCATTATTGCATGGTCACTCCAGAGACGGCCCTCCCGAGCTGCAGCACAGTGTGTGAGAGGAAGGGGGGAGGAAGGGGGGAGGGTGTGTGTGAAGGCAACTTAGATCAAGTCTCTCCACGGCCTCTGTGTTTGGGCTAGGCCGTCTCTTTCAAGTGATCTACCGCCCACAACAGCGCCGGACTCTGGGGCGCTTCGGATGTGGGCTGATAATTATGAGGAGACTTAACATCTCCCTCTGCATGGGAGGAGGGGGGAGGGAGGGAGGGAGGGAGGGCACCATTCTGACAAACACACAGCGCATAAACAAAACACACACCTGTACGTGGTAAACGCACACTGACTGGGTTCACATGGGAGCCTACTCTGAATAACAAACCAGAGCACCTATTGTGAATGAAATCAGTCAGAAAGTGGTGGTATGAACCTTTAATGATCCGTTCAATAGGGTCGAACGTCAGCAAACACCCGTTGGTTGGAAGACACCGTATTCTGTCTGCGCACGTTTGTCCACTCAGAGCAACGTGACATCAACAAGTCTCCGGGAAAACGATCGCAACGTCACTCTCAACGTTTCTGCCGATTACACGCGTCGGTGCGTCGCAGATCGCTTCGATCGGCGTCTTCAAATCGGAAGGAAATTCATTCTGCGGGATAAAATGTCGCACTCCATTATCCAAAAGATGACAAACCCCCCCCCCACACACACAACCTTCATTCACCGCTCTCCTGAAACTCCATATTGCGTCAGGCGGGGGGGGGGGGGGGGAGATCGTCTGGAGGAAGCACACAGAGGTTGAAGGATATCAGAGCGACATATTCATCAAGCCGCCCGCTGGTCTCTCCAGACGGGGGGAGGCAGCCTTGTGGAGACAGATAACAGTAATATCAGTCTCCAGGGGGGGGGGGGGGGGCTGACCGGGTCTCTAGGAGCATGTGTTTGTGGCAAAGAGCACACGGGGCTGCTCGACTGGTAAGTTAATGCTCATCACACACACACACACACACACACACACACACACACACACACACACACGAACGAGGCAATTGCAGTGCCACACAGCCAGCAAAAAGGCACATACACACTTGATGGACACGAACTCGCCACCACAGGGAACGAACACACACACACACACACACACCCTAATATTTTCATCAACTCTTCATGGCAGATACCTGCATTGGAGCGTGACTAGGAGAGGTGGGGGGAGAGAGAGAGAGAGAGAGAGAGACCCACACACTGTCATGACTCAGGAATTGCGATTGCCTCACAACAATCTCCCCAACGCAGCCTGACAGCTAGTCCAAATAACCAATTACGAGTCGGGGATGGGAGACGGCGGAGGCGGGAGAAAAGCCCCGGGAAGCGCCGGGAGAGGAGAGTGGATCCGACGCCAACGCTCTGAATTCCTATTCAGGTTGTCTCGGCGCTGACACTCGACAGGCTCCCGCTCGCGTTTCTACCTTTCCTCACCGTTTATGCCCTTTAGCCGATTTAGGAGAGAACGCTTTACATGGAAAACACACACAAAAAAATAATAACGACTTGTCGGCCATAAAAGGAACTGAGAAGCTGTAAATTCATTTTCTTCTCATTCCGTTCAGTGAAGTCCTCCAGGCTCCAACAGCATCTAACTGACCAGACATAGTGGCCATCGTTGAGCAGACCTTTCTCTCAACCCATTCACAACACCAGCCTGTCTCCATCTCTCTCTCTGAAATCACATCAGATATACATTTTTCAATATTCCACCACTTATTGAACTCATTTCCAGAAGGAGCGCTACTTAAAAAAACACCGCTGAGTGCCGATAACGACCCACTTTGACTTCCACCCTCGACTGTTCATGAGCCCCTTTCTAAAACATCGCTATCCAAAAAAAAAAATACACCAGAACCAACAGTTACACAAAGCTCTCCCCCCCCCCATCACTCACCATGAAGAGCAGCCTGTACAGCAGCCTCCACGCTGCCGTGGCCTGGCGCTGGGTCCTCCGGGCCAGAGAGCAGCCCTTCCTACGCAGCCGGCCCGACCTGGACGCCGGCATGACCGCTCCGGGGGAAACGACCAGACTAGTTCAGATGTATACGGGCGGGGGAAAAGGTGTCTATCCTCTTGACGGTCAGTCCAACCCCTCTTCACCTTTCTTCAAACCCATTAATGACCAGCGCCCCTGTTAGGCCCTCCCGTGGGGGGAGGTTTGAAGCCTCAGTCTCGAGTTGCACCCTATGCCTCTGGGGGCGGAGTGGGCTTTGACGGGGATCGAGCCATTGATCCCGTGTCCTGCTTTCTGTGGGTGTCGGCAGAGAAAAAAGTGCTTGCTGCTGGCCTGTTGTGCTGATCTGCATATCAATCGGCGGTGGACGGTCTGCCCACTTGGCTGCAAGCACACCGAGGGGAATTCCTCCCCCCCTGGCAACATCACCCCCCTCTCGCCGTGTCCATCAATACGGGTCACGCTTACCTCTCTACCTCCTCATCCATCTTGTCCATCTATGTCTCAGCATCCCTGATTTCCTGTCTTCTTCCTCACCCACTTCCTCCATCTCTCTCTCTCTCTCTCTCTCTCTCTCTCCCCCTCTCTCTCTCACCTCCATGTGTACTTTCTAGAGAGCTGAATGGAGAGGCCAGGGGCTGTATCAGTGTTCGGTCTCTCAATAGCGGCAGTACAATGTAGACTGTTCTGGCTTGTTACCTCCACACAGACAGGAATGGCTGACTCCAATAGGGGAGGCTCCGGGTATTGATGGCAAGAGCAGGAATCTAAGCTGTGGCCTCGCGCAAGAATGAAACGTGACAATGTCCCGCTCACTGCAGGGGTGGGGTGGGGGGGGGGGGGGGGGTCGTTTCACACGCAGCAGATAAACACAACCTGTTTACGCCTTCTGCACTGACAGGTCATTCACTATCAGAGGAGTCCCAACTAAGGGGAAGGATTAGGGATACTTGGTTTAGCAGGTAAGCGCCTGACTCAGATACTTTCCTGTCTGGGATCCTGTAAGAGGACTACGCTGCCTGGAGGCGTGTGTGGAGGTGTGTGTGGTGTGTAAGAGTCTTTGGTGGAGCCCGAAGAGGTCGGAGAGACGGGTTAAGGAGAGACGGGTTAAGGAGAGACAAGTTAAGGAGAGGGCAGCCAGATTTAGAACTGCAGCCAACTGGGCTGATAAGCCACATGAGCGGTTTCCACTGAGAGGCTAGGTGTTATCCACTGCATCCTAGTGCCTTCATCTCATTCTCAGTCCCTCCAAACTCGAGGAAGACATCCATCAGGCTTTCAACAGTGGCTGAGGAACCCATCATCACATGCACCATGCAGTACTGTCTAATAGGCTTCCCTCTACGGTGCACACGGCTGAAGTTACCAGCATGCAACCACAGTCTCATTCAGTCTCATTTAACTCATATTCCAATACTTGTTTTTTTTTGGAGTATTGGCTGTAAACACTCCTGGCTCTGTCAGACTGGGAGGTTGGAAAATAAAACACTAAACACTGTCTGCATCTCCCTTCAACGCTCCAATGGAGTCATTATGTACAGAGCTCAGCCTACTTTGCAGATGAAACGCTGCTCAAATCAAAGGAGAAGCCTTGCGCCTTACCAGCGGAGAGAGAGAGAGAGAGAGGCCCTCTCTCTCTTTGGCTGAAATAAACAAACAATGGTGAGGCGGGAGAGGATAAAGGGGGGGGGGGGATGAAATACAGGCGAGTCCCTGGGGTTGGTTTTACCCATCCCTCACAGGAAAGAGCCTTGTCATGCCACCGAGAGAGAGAGACCGAGAGAGAGAGAGAGAGAGAGGGAGGCAGGCCAGTGATTCATTTGCCATGTTAGGGGGCTATAGTGCCACAATGCCATCTTCTTTTCAAAGCTCAATAAAGGAAGACGTGCCCTCATAAATCAGACAGAGTAGAAGGGAGGAGAGAGGCTGATGGGAGGGAGGGCCCGTCCCGTCGCGCTCCGCTCGAGCCCATTTACGCCTTTTATTATTCATCCTAAACAAATATTATTCCGCCGAGTCTCCGAGGACTTTGGGAGAGTGTGTGTTTTAATAATGAAGCCAGCTTTGGATTAAAAAACCCATTCTGCCGAGTCCCCGAGGCGTTTCGGAGCCACGCCGCCGCACGACTGCCAGTACAAAAGGCAAAGAAACGGTATCGCTAACCGCCATTCTTATTACACAAAGACGCCCGAAAAACAAAACGAAAGGTCGAGTACAAGCGCTTTCGTGACGAACGTGGAAAAAAAACGTGAGCCTGCGGAGCAACGAACAGGAAACCCCCCCCCCCGCGCTGAATACATTCCCCTACTGACCTGGAAACAGCTCAACACCGGGGTGATTCAGGAGCAGGCCGAGCACCCTGGTCTATCTACACCGTACAACTGTCAAAGATGACATGATAACCAACAGATAACGGTTTCAGAGGTAAAACACAGCCATGAAGACGGTAGCGGCTAGACGAATTAACTCCAATAACCTGCCAGGGCAGCATCATGGGTAGGAATGATGGAGCTAGAGATAACACCACGCCCTCCTGACCATGCTCCCATCTCCCTTCGCTATAAACCTGACCAGAGGTTTAAAGTCTAGCAGAAATAACACAGAAGACACTCGAAACAGAAATGAGATGGTAACACAGTTATACCCGATTCACGCTGAGGATAAAAATGGCTGACAGACAGGCAATGGTGCGGTGCTCTGACAGGAGACGCTCCCATAGAGGGTGAATGACAGTAAATGCACCAGTAGCAATTCCTACATCACCAAAAATGACAATCAATATCAAGAGTGAGTTATTTCTTCAACCTACAAACCAACAACGTCAGCCCCCTTTAGTTACCGGTCGTTTGTCCCGGCAGGCCAGGCAGGCGGCCACGTCCCGGGCCAGGCGGGCCAGCCGGTCCTTGAGGAGCCGCCGCAGGCCGAGCAGCGCCGAGCCCAGGAACAGGTCCTTCTCCCCGGCCTCGCAGCCGCACGGCCAGAACCAGCACGTGGCCAGGAGGGAGCACAGGGCCTGGGCCGGCGACTGGTCCCGGATGAAGAGCTCTATTAAGGCGGCGAGGCAGACGCACGGCCGGGGGTCCTCCTCCTCCTCCGCCGCCACCAGAGGGACCGCGACCGGCACCGCTACCACGGCCGCGGTAGACGCCCCTTGGTTCGGCCATCACATCCAGATCTGGGTCATGCCTGGGTCCGGGTCGGTCCCTCCGTCTAGCCGTCCCTCTCCAGCTCTGTTGTTCCAGGTTGTTTACAGTGGCGCAAGACCGACAAGGGCAGGCTAGCATTAGCGTTAACTCCGCTGACAGCAGTAAGCCCAGATTATTAGCCCGCTCACGGCCAGATGGTGGCTGATGGGTTTAGTCATAACACACACACACACACACACACACCCACACAACCCCTTCCCAGATACACACGTATACACACACTCGCGTATCGGAAGGGGGGTGTGTAGGGTGCTCTGTAGGATTTGGGGAGCGGGGGGGTCATAGCTCCGAGGAAGACGGGATGATGAGACGATACAGCCTAATATCCGTAGGCATCCGCTGTATCTTTTTGAAGTTGAAAACCCATGATGAGAGGAGAGCGGTGAATAATTCAACTCTCTCATATTCACACAGTCTAAAAAGTGCTAAAAACACTTCTGACTCTTTCCTTCCCCCCCGAGACCAGGCAATAGGGGAAGAGAATTATTCAATAGGCAAAAAAAAAAAAAAAGAGCCAGACAAATAGAGCCAGCGACTGACTCGGCGTACAGTAAGCCTAGTGTCCCGACTCCCCACTCAACGGCACGGGACAACGTCATCAAGGGAACGGAGCCAAGTCACTCTGTTGACAGCCAGACCGAGCGCAGCCACTGCTCTCTTTACAAAGCCAATTAAACGCTCTTAGTTAAAAGTCTGGTCCCGGACAAAGAAAAGAGGCTTAATGGGCTGGCAAGACTGTGACACCACCCCTTACCGTGTCTCAGAGACATAACTGATGTTTATGATGTTGAGTCAGTGTGACAACCATATGATTTACAACAATTTGACATCCAAGTAACATGGGAGAAGGCCTGTACCGGGTCGTTGTACAAATGACAGAATTACAGTATTTAAAGGCTCAGCGCTACATTACACTGAAACACACGTTCGTCATTGACTCGGTACAAGACTGGGAGTAGCAGTCTACTTTTAGTGATATAGACCACAAAGACGTCGCAGTGTGTTTATCTGTGTGTGTGTGTGTGTGTGTGTGTGTGTGTGTGTGTGTGCTTGCGAACATGCCTGTGAATTCCCTGCAGTGGACTGGTGCCATGCGGTGAGACCAGACCATGCCAGATTACCTCCCACGTCCTCCCATCTGTCTGAGGGGGGGAAGGCCTGGTATGTTGCATATGTGTGTGTGTGTGTGTGTTCACTCGTATGTTTGAGAATGTGTTGATGACCAGGAAGCAGCTCTGCTGATCCCAGAAAAAAAACACACACTCCAGTTATAACGTCATAACTACACCAGCATGTCCAATCAATTCAAACCGAGGTGCCTCAAGGGACACATCTGGGGCCACTTCAGTTGACTTCTTCAATCGATTCTTTAAGCTCATAATGGCACCATAACATTGCATTAAACCGATTGCTATGGTGCCGTATGGCCAAATATATCATTAAGTAACACACAGCCACAGGAAAACACATTCAATATGCCAATGGTAAACAGCACCGTTAACTCTGCCTAGTAAGCACTTTCCACACACACACACACACACACACACACACACACACACACACACACACACACACACACACACACACACACACACACACACACACACACACACACACACACACACACACACACACACACACACACACACACACACACACACACACACCCTCTCTCTGGTGTAATAAGCTCAAATTGGAATTCAACGGACCAATTAATCAGAGGTAGTCAGTCTAGTGAGGCAGCCGATTACAAGGTGTGACAAGAGGCTTGAAATGAGTCTTTCCCTCCCATCCGTCTCAATCGTCTTTCACAACGGCGAGTGCCCCCCGCCCCCCTATACGCTAAACACACGGCTGATTTTCTACCCGGCGACTCGATCTATTTTTCCACCCCAGAGAGCAACCTGATGGCGGTGCGGGGATTAAATTCGGCTCTTCGCAATGGCTGCAATCCGATTTCTCACCTCGTGTTGCCTTTTTTTTTTTTTTTTGATTGCCTTTACAGTATCTTGCTCCATCTGATGGGAGCAGCGAGCAAGAAGAGCCTCCTTCTCTCCCCCCCCCCCCCCCTCATTCAGCCTCATGCACACGTATGTATTTGCTGCACACACACACACACACTTTATCACCCTCCTCCTTTCTTTCCATTCAGTCCCCGTTCGTCAGTGAAAGACAAACGGCGAGCCCAGAGCAGAGCGGCTGAGCAGCAGTAGCAGTGGTGCAGTGCAGATCCCAGCGCAGTGGGACTGACTCATGTCGCTGGGCAAACAAAAAAGAGCCAGAGAGAGAGAGAGAGAGAGAGAGAGAGAGAGAGAGAGAGAGAGAGAGAGAGAGAGAGAGAGAGAGAGAGAGAGAGAGAGAGAGAGAGAGAGAGAGAGAGAGAGAGAGAGAGAGAGAGAGAGAGAGAGAGAGAGAGAGAGAGAGAGAGAGAAGAGAGCAGAGCCACTTGTCCGATCTAATCCACCCACTGGCTGACCCCGGGTCAAATACTCCACGGCGTCTACTGACACCGACGGCAACAATACAGCCACAGTAGTGAGGCCAATTAGCGGCGGTTTCTGGACATGTGGCCTGGATTAACTACCGCTGAATTACTGAGGAAATAGGCAAACACTGACCATTTACTTTTTTTTTCCCCATTCTGCCCACATTGTTTAATTGGCAGATTGTGGTAAAAAAATATGCAGAAACATGCGATTTTGATGGGGACCATATGACCTACAGTAAGGACACGGAGCAGTCGATGAATGATGCCGATATGAACGCACATCTGCAGACGTCCTCACCCGTCCAGCCTCGTCTACATCATTAACACATGACTTTTCACACTCATTACCGCTCTCTTCAATAAGACCCAGCGCAGAGAGTCTCCCCTAGCGCATTACCGCACCGCTGAGGCGTAACTCCCAACGGTACGGCCACGCTCAATTTAATGGCTTCAATAAAATTGGTATTTCCGTATCAAAAGACCTGACCGGATGTACTAAAATGGACAGAAATAGGCATGCGATCTGCCTGAATTCACAAGGGACGACTATTTGGCATACTTACAGGGAAGTTCTTCTGATATGGCATTGGAGAGGTGATGTAAATGGCAGGGTGCCGCTTGCCTACGTTGGTATTCTCAGTTTTCTGTTTGAGACTAAAGGCCGAGACAAAGTCAGAGCCACGCACTGGGAAGAAGATGCAATTACTAGTTGTACTCACGAGAGAAGCTGCTCTGTGATGGAGACGTATGAGGGAGAGGAGGGGAGGGTGACACAGTCAAGTGTTTCTACTGAGGCCTTTGGTCCATGCCTTATAATCAAGTGTGTGTGCGCCTATGCAAGCATGTGCGCACGTGTGTGTGTGTGTGTGTGCGTTGGGAGGCGGTCCGAGTACGATTCGATGGCCTCTTCTCTCAGTCTGTATCCTGTGACAGTAATAAGCTGTGTTTATACCAGTGGCTATCATGGTGATGGAGTATCCTAATTATGGCAATACAAAGGACTGGTGCCAGCCCATCTTCTGACAGCTGCCAGTGAGGATGGGCAGGCGCGCACACACACACACACACACACACACACACACACACTTCCTACCTTGCTGTGTTGAACAGGCCTGTGTGGGCAAAGGGAGTGACCATTCTCCAGTCCTAAACCACCATCAGCCGCAGAGCACACATCTGGAGAGAGAGAGGTCAGTTAGCATTAGCTTGAGCATCATTCAGTGTGTGTGTGTGTGTGCGCGTGCGTGTGTCCCTGTTGTCATGCACACATCATTGCCTCTGAATGAGAGTGGTATTTACTACAGCATATCCTTCTACAGACCACAACACATAAACAATGCTGGCTGGTTATAGCCTAAACCATCATGGGCGCCCGACAGTCGCTGAGAACTTCAATATGTCTCCATTCTACAACTGGCCAGGCCATGCTGTCATCCCACAACACAAACCTAATAACAGAACCTGCGTTATCTCTGGTATAGCTTGAATGAGAAACCCTAAAAAACAAAAAAACATTTAGTGGTTGAAGTTCATTAGTGGCTTTCCTGAAAACGGCACTTTGGAAAAGTATTTTTCAAATGTGCTATCCTGACTAACCTCAACCGGTTGTGTTGAAATCATGTACCTGGTTCTCCCTGCATCGCGTTAAAGTCAAGGTCCCGAGGGCATCTTTCTAGCTTGGCGCATGCAAACAATTTACTCCTGACATCCTGAATGTGACGGCAGGAAACAAAAGGAAACTTCTGGGCCTGCTGCTGTTGAGTTGAAATCCTCCGTGCTAAGCTGGCAACCGCTGTCAACCCAGTGTCTTATTACTGGAGTTTGGTTACTAAGGATCTCTAGTCAGCTGCATCCAATTCTCTTGTCTTACCCAGTTTGCGTCGGGCCGGAATACGTCAGCATGACAGACAGCTCATCAGACGACGCCATCACAAAGTCATTTGAGTAATTTGCCTCAGTCGAGTGTTAATTCCCCCCAGTGTGTTTGCCTCCCTGCCTCCTCACCGGCATGCCTGCGATCATACGCCCTCTAGAGGAGGACGGCGGGAACTGCGGGCCCTTTGATCACGTGATCGAGTCATTAGTCTGAGTGTTCAACTGCGGTTTGGTGGAGGAAGTAACATGCAAATGAATTACCGTTATTCAGATGATAGTGTAAAGTCTTTGGCTTTCCCTGAAGCTGACTCCGTGTGCCAAACATAATGACAGAAATCGATAAAAAGGCATAAAGATGGTACATTTTTTCATTTTATTAATCTAATTTATGATAAATTGTGGCTATCCTGACCACACAGACAAATTCCCAGCATCCTTGGTTTATATAGCAATTATCCTGGACCGAAAAAATATCCAATTCTTACAAAACCTAGTAGAGTTTTCCTTTTTTCGTGGTTGTGGCGCACCTCATTCCTCTTTGATCGAAAGTCCCTTACCTTTAGAGCGAGGCTTTAAAAAACGAAGCGAAGCAGCCAGCCGGGCATCAGCTGTGTCTGGATGACCTGTTACTGCTCAGTCCTGACACCTTGCCTCCAACGCTGAGACTAAAACGAGTTGACAGGAGGATACTATACATTCATGGTGATAATGAGCCCTCTGCGGTCAAACGCACCTCCCGGCCTGCCTTTGTCCCCGAGGACACACGGAGCTGCGATCCGTCATCTAGAGCTCTCTTTGCCGTTGTATATCTTTGATAGACGCCTGAGCAGGTGGGGGGGGGGGGGGGGTCGACGAGTTTGTTTTAAGGAAGTTGAGATCTCGACTTCCGTTTTGGAAGGGAAGTGTGGCAACGAGGTTAAGGGCGGGTGTGTTGAAACGGCTCCATCTGACTTGATGAGATGAAGCGATGGCTTGAAAGACTCGAGACTATCAAAACGGACGGTCGTATGAGAAGACAGGGTGTGTTTTACAGACACACTTGCACACAGAACCGAGAAAGTACTGCCGCCGTGGTTTTGACAAGAAGGAGGAGCAGTATTCTCTCTCTCGGTTTCTCACCATCGGTCACACCCAGAGGTCCATGTGAAGCTCACTAACTGAATCTACAGGGTATCAATATCAATTGCACTTTCAATTTTACACTGAAGTCTCTGAGGAAAAAAAAAAATCTATAGCCTCTCCACAAATGACTACACACTCGTTGGTTTGAGGTGTGTGTGTCTGTTTTGTATATGTTATGTATCCACCTGAGGAGGACTTGGCGCGCTGGTGTGTTGTGTTGTGAGCCTCCTGGTTGTGTCTGGGAGGTGGGGAGGGACGGTGGGGGGCGGCCAGGGTCGGTGGCAGGGCGCCTTCCCGTCTCAGGCTCAGGTGGAGCGTCTGCTCGGCGAACAGCGTCTGGATCAGCGCCAGGTCTAGACCCGACACGCACCGGCCGTTCAGCACCAGGATCTCGTCGCCCGGGCGCAAACCTGGGGACGGACACACACACACACACACACACACACACACACACACACACACACACACACACACAAGATTTAGAGGTCACACGTGATGTTACTCGTGGTGCGATGTTATCCGTCATTCCTGAACGCGATAAGGCGGAGTAGTACCTTCAATGAAGGCCAGTTCATCAGGAAGCACCTCACTGACAAAGATCCTGCTGTTCTTCTGGACGTCTATGTGCCCCGTTACCGCAAAACCTGCAAAGATGGAGACACAGACGGATAGAGGAAGTTAGATAGATCGACTCAACGTTCATGTGACATGTGCACGAAACTCAATTCACAAGTCGGCCTACACCAGCGAGTTGCTACGGCTGACTCACCGAAGTCTCCGGTGCCACTCGGCCTACTCATGTGCAGAGTAAACACGTTCATCGGGGCCACCTCCAGCTGATCGTGCACCTACAGAGTGGCGGGAAAAACAAAAATCACAAAACACTGTAAAACAGAAACGAACTAAAGAAGACCGAGCGACCGAGAGCTCGGCGGGTCTCGTCCGTCCTGCTCACCGTATCGTGGAGGAGCTCGCCGGGAGCCAGGTATCGAACTTGCACATCCTGTCCCACTCGCCTGTGCAGTCGGAGGCAGTGCAGGTCCGGCTCCAGCTGTTTCACCTGTTTACACAAGAACCCAGTCAACAGCCCGCGAGCACAAAATCACCCATACATATTTAATGCACCGACGCTAAAGCCCCGACAGCTGCTGTACGGTAAAGGTGTGCAATACCGCAGAAGTACCCGCTGACACTTTACACTGGCTGACTAGACATGTGCAGTAATCAAAACAGCTTGGCCCAGGGGATTATGGGGCGCGTGTGTGCGTGCGTGTGTGTTGTCTGTCCATCCATCTGCAGTCACACCTATGGGACCGGGTGGGGTCGGCAGACTGGATGAGGGGGCGTGTTAAAACCACAGGATCTGTGTACAAGTTGTCACAGATGCTGCAACAATGACCGTTTAGTCATGAAGAAGAGGGTGACTCGTGTAACACAAGTGGCTTTTACAAGAGCATTGAAGCAATACATTATCTGGAAAAAAAACAAAAAAAAACTAAATTAAAACTTTTGACTAGAAAAAAAAACTGAATTAAGATTATAATTTTAGGACAGCAGCAGGTCCTTAATGGAAAATGATCACCACAAAATGAAAACCCAGGATGGACAAAAACAACATGTCCACTGCATCAAGCATGAATGGCAGAATTGTGTCCAAAAGCGACAAAATTGCATCGCTGTTTTGCGACAAGTCTCGGGGATAATCGTTCTCTCGCCTCGGTGACAAGTCGTCATTTTTCCCGCAACCCCCACCTTGCAGGCTGAGGCGAGGAGGTCGGCGGCCGTCTGGTCTCTTCTGACGGGAACTTGGACCGTCAGCCCGTCTGGCATGTAGACGCAGGTCAGCGCCTCAGCACCACCACCGCTGCTGCTGCTGTCCCACACGCCGCCCTCGGGGGGCGACATGGAGTAGATGTTGGTCAGCACGTCCAGCCTCTGTAGGGGAGGAAAGGAGAGAGAGAGAGAGAGAGAGAGAGAGAGAGTTTGAGTAACAACACACAAATCAATACACTTCCATTAGTCTAAATGCGGAGCTTGGCCGTGGCTCAAGCAGCGGAGCAAAGATGTCATACAATTAGCCTTTCAGAAATTCATTTGACAACACAAGACGCCAGTTGCTTCGCATAATAGTCATCGTAATGATCGTGTACACAAGAGGATTGGCAGCGGTCTATTGGCAGGTTCTGGACGGCGAGGTATCCGCGCAGCTCTCCGGCGCTCGAGACGGATTCGGTCCTAAAAGCCATTCACATCATTTGGATTTGAGTGATGCGCTAGAAATTGAAATTCAAAAAAAAAAAATCAGCGAGCCTTTCAAGAGAGCCATTATTCGAAGGCTCGTATTCGTCGGAGGCATTAACAGCGAGGTCTGACTCGGGTATTAATGCCGGGGTTCGCCCGCCGCCGGGGCCTCGTAGGCGGTCATTTGGGGGTTTTGGTTGCGACTCTGTGTCTCTGAAGGGAAAAGCGCCACTGTTGCATTGTGGGGCTGTGGTAGACGCCGCAGCGCAGCCCGAAGACCACAACTATCAAGGCTGAGGATCTTGAGGGACCACTCAATCACACCAATTGTACCAAACATCATGGGTCGAAGCAACTAATGATTCAGCATTTCTGACAAAACCGGTTTGGGTTCCCCGGCTAGACTCAGAGGAATAATTGAGACACGGGGACCCACGGGGGATAATTGCCTTAGTGACTAGGTCTGGGTGCACTGTGGTCTCTTAGCAGCATTATGGGACCATAAAAGGAGTGTGTGTGTGTGTGTGTGTGTGTGTGTGTGTGTGTGTGTGGATAAAGGCTTTCTCTCTGATGTGCATGTGTGTGAGCGGCGTGTGTGTTTTAGAAGCTGCTGTTGACGCATCACTTCGTCCCAACAGCAAAGAGACCCGAGACCCCCGAGAGACAAACTGAGGTCTCTTTGAGGTCTGTTAGCTGGAGACACACACACACACACACACACACACACACACACACACAGTCACCCCACCACCAAACACACATGGCACACTCCGGCGAAGGACAACAAAGTAGCATTCTGCTCAGCGCGGCTCGGAAAAACACGGCGTCCAGACAAACGCCTCATTTTCCAGCGACAGTCTACCTTAGAAATCGCCGCCAAAATAAAAGCCACCAATGTTCCTTGCCGGTGTATTGAATGACTACCAATGTTCTCTGCTAAAACGTTTCCCTGACCTTTAGGGGGACGGAGGCACACAAAGTGCCGCTTCAACATACCCGCCTATGTCCACCTCATTTGGGGATGTGAGGTCATGTTTACAAACTCGGAAGAAAAAAAAACACAAGCCGCCGCGTCGACCGGTTGCATAACTATCCCGTTTGTGTCCAAGCAACGTGGCGTGACTGGAAAACTAAGATTCGGTTGCCTGCGGTGATCTGACCAGTGGCTGACTAACACTGTACACTCATTCATGGTCAGAAGGGGGGTGGGGGGGGAGGGGGTTGTAACGGACCGACTGGTTGCCGGGTCAACGCTCCATCAAGGACTGCCAAGACGCCGGTCCAGGCACGCGCTGGACTTCAACAAGTACTCTGTGCGGTGTGTGTGTGTGTGTGTGTGTGTGTGTGTGTGTGTGTGTGTGACTGAGAGAGAGAAAATAAAACAAAATCTAAGTTTGCATTCAGCCATATAATTCCAGATCCTTCAGTCTTTCCTCTCATGAGTGTGGAAATACTTTGCAAACTCGCCGCTCCCTCCACCCCGGAGTTTCTAAAGATGGAATGTGGAGTAACGCGCGTTTTGGTGACCGCCGTGCAAAAAAAAAAAACACCCTTTCTGTTCCACTTAGCAACTGCGGTGATACAAATATTACAGTACAGACTCAAACAGAAACAACGACACCGGTGACCGAGAAACAGAAACGGAAGGCTATTTCCATTTCCCCATATTAAGTCTATTAAAGGAGCGTGACACCTCATTTCCGTCAAAAGCGCCACACCCAAGGTTCCTCTTTCCACACAAGCGCACACACACACACACACAAAAGAAATACGCGGCAATGTACACCCAGACTAGCGAGCATCCTTCCTCAGCCCTGACCTCAGCGTCGGGGTTGGAGGTGAGGGTACTCATGGGTAGCGGAGCGGCAACAGAGGTGGCGGCAGAGAAAGAGGGATCAGTGTGATGAGAGAGGTGAGGCGACAGATCACGACAGTACAAATAATAGGGAGAGAGAGAAAACACAGGTGTAAAAGGTGGCGTTTCATTCCCTAGGGGTGTGTCGAGGAAGCTGGAGCTCAACCGGTAGCCCCCCAACCTTAAACCACGCCGCACATATAACCCTCCTCTGGTAGTTACACCACAAAAACAGGCAGAAATCTTTGCCAAAACACATTTGTACACATTTCAAAAGTGGCCTAAAGTGGGTGAGATGTTGCCAGACCCAAAAGTTACCTGTAAAACAAGTAGTCAAAATGTATTCAACCGGGTGGATGGAGGATGTAAAGTGGAAAACTATGCCATTCAAAGTGAATCAAGTATGGGGGGGGTCAAGGGAGCCTAAGTGATGAAAGGGTCATCCCCTTATAGGTGCAGTGCAGTATGAGACACTAACTCAACACAGCCTGTTGAGACAGCTGCAGGGTGAGGATGATTAGAGGAAGTTGACTGTATGGGGTACAGGGTTGTAACTGTATATGCACGTGAACCTAATGCGCACATACACACACACACACACGTGAACCACAACATACCCTTCACTTGAGTTGAAAGGATTAGGAGCGGATGGCTTAATAGTGTACTTCCAGGGATTTAACAGACCCAGGTAAGACAATGTCTCAGAGCGCAAAGTCATCAAGACCGAGGGGATGAACTGTATGTGTTGACGGAAATCATAGCTAACCTCTCCCCTTCTCCCTCTCTCTCTCCACCCTGAAGGGTCTTAATCCCCACTAAATTAAAATGGATTCCAGCGAAGAGTTACTTCCCACGTTCGTGTCCAACTCGAGCGGGTTGATGGAGACGCTGCGCTGTATAAAAAAAAAAAGGAGGCCGACACGTTCAAAGCAACATGAAAGCAATCGAGTTAATAAGAGGCCGTCATTGTTTCCCCCCCCCCCCCCCCCAAGCCACTTCCTCTTCTGAGCCCGGGGTCTGGGGGCCCTTCATGGCGGCGCTTTTTGTGACACTAGCCACATTCACCACACGTCTCACACGATCCGGTGGAACAGCGATCTGCTCTGTCTGCACGTATCATCTTTGAGTGTCACACTTTTTTTAAAGATCCAGACGCGCTTTGAGGTATTTGGAGGGAAAAAGCGCCAACAGAAACCAAAGCTACTACATTATTGATCCCTGCGGGGGGCGGGGCGGATGTTTTTTTCCCCCCCCGACACTAAAGGGCTCCACTCCAGATCGTCCCGTTGAAGGCCGGGCCTCTTTAAACCACTACCCAGATTGAAAAAGAAAAAAGAAAACACACACAGCGGGACAATGAAATCACTGTGGGAACGTAGCTGAGGGGACGAGAGCAGGCAAGATTTCACACTTCCCTGTAACCTGGCGAGCGAGATCCCCTCCACGCCGGCTGCTCCGATTGCCAGAACTCACACCACTCCATCACGTGACGTTTTAACACACAAACACACACACACTTCCACTTCACTGCTTCTATTTGACACGTATACACACACACACAACACACCTTCCATTAACTCTTGTTGTGTGCACACGCCGTAGTACAACCCAGTATCCCTCCCTCTTGTTAGATATGCTGTCTGTGGGTCTATCCTGCACACACCTGCAGATGAACATGAAAGGAATCTCCGCTTTGATCCTGACCGGAGTACTACTACTACACACACTCATTACACACACACACACACACACACCATGTGTCTGAAAAAATATCATTACACAGTCCAGCCATCAAAACCATGAAAGACAGCAGGGGTCAAAGTAACCGGAGACCCTGCGTCTGCTACGGTTATTTCTGCTGAAATTGCGGCGTACCTCAAAAGACGGAGCGGTGCGAGACGGCCATCCATCACAGGACAGGGGAAGACAGATGGCATGGTGGAATTTCCCGCCCCCAAAATATCATCGGTTATAACACCATAATAAGTTACTGGATGAAATGGACTCACCTCCGTGCTGCTGGGAGGTGGGCAGTACGTCTGACCCCCGGTGTCACTCTCAAAGATCTGAAACAGACAGGCAGACAGACAGACAGTTAGGAGGACAGACAGACAGTTAAGAGGACAGACAGAGAGGCACCACGCTCATTGACTCATAAGCGACTAAGCAGCCAGCCAACACGCCAACACAATATTAGACACACACACACACACACACTGCTATTATGTAGTTAATTAAAAACTATGCAGGGCGAGTGGAGCGCTTTGATATCGTTTCCACAGGGTCTGTAGCCTTTGATGGGCCGGTGGTGGTAATACGCAGTGTGTGTGTGTGTGTGTGTGTGTGTGTGTGTGTGTGTGTGTGTGTGTGTGTGTGTGTGGACACTAAGGCAACGTTCCTGTGTGGCAGAGATGAAAAGGGGGAGCCAGTCTAGTCATGGATGAAGGAAAGACGGGTGCTCCACCTCTCCATCTCTACTCCCCTTCTAAATCTCTCACTACTTGGTCCATTCCTTCTTCCTCCTTTTCCTCCTCTCTCTCTCCAACATCTCCCTTCAACCCATCTCCCTCTGTCTTTCTTCCCCTCCCAGCTCCTCTTCCTCGCTGGTGTGTGATTGCAAGTGCCTGTTGCTGTTGCTGGCAGCCTCGACTCAATAATCCCGCCGTGACGGAGCCATCCATCAGCCGGAGACGAGACTCCGGTACTCGCTCAAAGAGGCGGCGGTTATAAAGTTTCGCCGAGACACTTTGTCATCGGACGGGAGGGAAACGATGACACATGACAGGCCTGGCCCGGGACCAGCATTTTGCCCTCAAAAATGAACGCGGGGTCCGAATCGTACTTCATAAGCTCAAAAGATGCGACATGCCCGCCGTCATTAATAATATTCTTGGAGTTCAAGCTCAATTTCCTGCAGAAGAGTCCTTCCAATAAAGAGCACATTGGATCAAAAAGACTCAACATATGCATGGCCGTCATCACAATGCAACACTATTAAAAAGGAAATCCTACATGGACTACCCTCGCCTGACCTTTGATCCCTGAGCCAAACCCTCCCTCCCTCCCACAGGAGTGTATTTATAAAGTGGCTGTAAACGCCGCCGTAAAGCTCGCTAATTTTAGATCGCTTTACTGAGCCCGTCTCCCACAAATCCCTGGACCTTTCTGGCCTAGTTCCCACACTGGCCTGGCTCCTTAATGTATACAAGGCTTTTCTAAAACAGACGAGAGAGAGGGGGAGAGGGAGGGGGGAGAGGGATGGGGAGAGCATGACGAGGTTGTCGAGCGGGCGTCGCAGTGGTAAACAGGATTTAGGCTTCGTCAACACAGACGAGTCAGCGTGGAGAGTAAAGGAAGGGGACCGGCGGCTAGCGCTCTGGTGTTTACGCTCGGAGAAATAGCGGGTTAGAGAGAGGAACCGAGGGGAGAAAGTTAAGAGAAACCAAAGAAGCGTGAGATTAGATGAGAGGGACAGATGGAGGTAAAGGGAGGACAAAGGGAGAGGAGAAAAAAAAAAGGGAGGAAGGCGAGGAGAGAAAGATGATATCTAAAAAAAAAAAAAACAGATTAAAGAGAGTGCGGACGAAAGTTTGGCTTATCGGAGAGAGAACCTCGCTGTCCAAATCCCCCTGTAATAAACGTGTGTTATGTCAATTCCACTGCAGAGAGAGAGAGAGAGAGGACAGCCAGGGAATACATGACATCATCCAAAAAAAAAAAAAAATGAATCCCCCCCCGACAGTCGCGGAGAAACGCGGCAAACCGAAACTCACACCGCAACGCCCGTCCCCCCTCTCCGAAAGAAAAACAAGAAAAACCCAAGACAGCAGATGTGCAGGAAAAGCCATCGCTCTGAAATTCCCTTGAAGCAATTACCAGCCATTAGCGGCTCTTTATTAGCCTCCATGCAACAAAAAAGAAAAGAGATCAGAATAGCAGCGAAGAGAGCCTCTAAGAGAAAGGGGGACCCGGTGGAAAAAATAAATAAAGGGAAGCTGTTTAATATTTAGGGTCTTTACACCAACCATCTGCTGCTGTCTGCAGGGCTGAGGCAAGAGCCTGCGATCTACCACATACGGCTTTTAATAATTCATATCGGTGCTGCAGCGCCACCTCGGCCTTCTGTGCTGTGAAAGTGGGTCTCATTAGGCTGGCCGGCTGGAGTTCCCAGGAAAAACAAACACACACACACACACACACACACACACACACATATACACACACACACACAAAGACACGTGTCGCCGTCGTCATAAATGTCACAGCACAGGTGGCGGGGTTGGCCCGGGGGGGGGGTTAGATGAGGCAGATAGATCAGGTCTGCAAAAACCGGAGTTTCTGTTGTGAACGCAACTCCGGTTAGTTCAGGGCAAGGGGCGGGGCCTAGGTGTGGAGCGTGCGGGGGACGACAGGACGTGACGCAAAAAGTACTCTGCAGCACGAAGGCCGTTTCAAATGTAGTTGGACGTATGCGCAGTATCGACGAAAGAGTGGAAAGCGATATATATATATATATACACAGGCGAGCAGAAAAGGAGTACGAAGCGGTTGTCTTCTTCCTCACCCTTCCTCATTATGTTTGCGTTATCTCGGTTTCGCGCCAGTCGTGTGATAAATGTCAGCAACGCGCTCACTAGACTGCGGGTGATCAAAGACACACTCCGCTACCATCCTATGCATCCATCTAACGAATGGAGTTCCATCAAAGAAAAGCAAATGAGCGTTTCCTATAGCGATTCTTTAAAAAAAAAAAAAGACCACCTAGTGTGGAGTATTCTCAGGGGGGGGGAGAGTGGTAGATTCCAACATCAATAAATAACTACTGCATGAGACTAATTACTAACCTGAGAGGGTTTAGACCCCCCCCTGCACCTGCGTTTGGAATGTTCCCCTGTGTTTACGTTGATGGGAGGTTTTGCACTTAAACTCACCAGGAAGATGAGGGGGGAGAAGGGGGCCTTATGAGCTTATATGCTTCTAATTAATAAAATCTCCTCAGGGGGGAAATGTGCTGAGAGGGATTCATGACTGCAGCACCTCCCTGACAATCTGCTTCCTTCCACCTCCAGCCACACATGCTAGTGGGCGACGAGCCAACGTGGTTTCAGGTGGTTCGGATATACGCGGCGTGTATTAGGCAATGCATTTGTGCGCAGTGTGTCCCAAGAGACGTGTGTGTGTGTGTGTGTGTGTGTGCCTCAGGAGCGTGCACTGTTGCATGCTTGTGTATTCTGCGTACTGTATGTGTTTGAGTGTAGGCATGTGCATCGGAGTGAAGTTCCTCATGAGGTTTCAGTGGCGAGTTTTCAGGGTCACGTGATCTAAATGCTGTAACGGAAGCTTACAATTGTGGGGAAAACACCGATGTGCATGCGTGTGCGTGTGTGTGTGTGTGTGTGTGTGTGTGTGTGTGTGTGTGTGTGTGTGTGTGCGCGTACATGTGATGCAGAGGGCCTCTTGTCCCGGCCTCTCTTGGTGAGGTTGTCCAGGCCTTTGAGGGAGGAGAACAGGCCTCTCTTGCGCTGCGTGTAAGTCAGGGACACGGAGCGCCTCCTCAGCGTGGCCTCGTCTCTGGAACAGATCTGGACACACACACACACACACACACGCACACACACGCACACGCACACATGCACACACACACTCTATCAGGACTGGAATCGCTGAGCTCAACAAAACGGCGTCTCATCAGACCATCTAGATCACGTGTGTGCAAAGTTTAGAATGATTAAAAAGATGCTTCAAGGTTACTGGTAGACAAATCAGGCAAATTCAAACTGAAGCGTCACATTCAAATAAAAAAAACGGACTACTTTAAAAAGAAACTTTGTCAAGCATCTTAACAGGAGACCCTCTCCATCGCTTGATTCTGTTACATACAGTCAGGCTGAGCCCAAGTTTGTTTCTCACTTTATTGGGATTTTGAGAGTCGGAATTGAGGTCAAGCAGCACAAGTATATTACAAAACGAGTACTTCCAGTCCTCGTTTCTGATTGGCTGAGTCATGTTAGACAATCACTACTCATGCCGCTACTTATGTGTTACTTAGCAACCCCGTTATTTAACCACCGCTGAAGAAAAACACCATTTAATTAGATTTGATTACAAATAAAAAGATTTACTGGGTATTTGCTTTCATCTTTTCATCACGACGATGTGTCACCGCAGTTTTATACGAAGGCAATAAGCAACTCAAGGCCGTGCTTTAGTTACAGCTAAGAGCCACTGTAAAGCACAGCGCCTTGAGTCCATCCATGCATCATCGGTCCCCCCCCCCCCCCCCCCAGCCCCGTCCTGCGCTACACCTCCCTCACCAGTGCGTGGAAGGAGGAGACGGAGAAGATGCCGAGGCGTCCCAGGGTGGTCTTGGTGGGGCGGCTGGCGATGGCCAGCAGGCTCTTGGGGTTGGGCAGCTCTCCGCCCTGCAGGCTGGCCAGGTAGCAGCGCATCCTGAACAGGTCCATGTTGAACCTCTCCAGGTTCTGCTCCCACTGCTGGATCTGGAGGAGGAGGAGGAGGAGGAGACCGTTTTGGGTTAGGTTTAGTGCTTTAGTGGTTCTCCAGGTGAACGGGTTCCAGGTGGCCCCCGGCAAATTGGGGAACAGTTGAATTTCACTACAATTAGAGAGAACGCTATAGAGAATGTACAGCGTAGACAGTTATACAACCCAATATTACTTCAACAACAATATTCCCATACAGGGGTCTCTGGGACAGACGTGCTTCCATTAAATCCATGGCAGTGGTAAGGTGGAGGGGGGAGGGAGAGAAGGGAGTGGAAGAAATAAGGGAGAAATAAGGGAGGGCGAAGGAGGGAGTGGGAGAGGGAGATATGGGGTCAGGGAAGTGCTTTCCATCAAGCTGTGATTGCTTACAGATGTTGGTGGAGGGTTGGGGGCATAAAGCGGCGGTGGGTTGATAGCGAGGGGGTGATTGCATATCTAGGGGGAGGAGTGAGTGTGTGCAGTTAATCCCAATGCCCATTTATAATAAACGTCTGGAGAGGGTGGTGACGTTATACAGACCGCCCGTTAACCCCCACCCCTCTCACACACACACACACACACACACACACATAAATTGCCTTTCCCCTTTCCCCATTCACACTATGCATGTTATGACAAGGCGCTTATTTTGTTGGCTGGAGACTCGGTTTAATGAGAACACTCCAGTTAAACAACCTACATAACAACTGACTTTAATAGGCCTCGTCTGCACACGCACCCCTTTAGGTCTCCCATTAGGTCTCATTCACACTGATGGGAATCTTTGGGGTGAGGAGGGCAGGGAGGGAGGTGTGTTGGGAACCTATGACTATAACAAAAAAAAACAAAAAAAAACCCTGCCGAGAAATCCCCATGGGACCATACAGCGCTGTGTGCTAACACTGCCAACAACCTGTCTAAACCTGTGAAACATAGCCGTGCAGCTCTGTCTAACAAGCTTCGAGTCAATGACTTTCAACCATTATAACCGTACCAGACTTGGACGATGAAGACAATAGTTTGGATCGTATGCGGTTTTGTCCCATTTGATCCGAGGAACATGACGATGAATCCGACCGGCCAGTCAAAATAACGGGGAGAAGGTATCCAACAAAGTCCTACCCACATCTTCGGGACCGCTGAAGCTCAATATATTGTCTGGCATGCAGCGATGCTTAAAGGCAATTTACCGGGAACACGCGTATGATTTTAGTGTCTATGTTCTCATCACTTACTCTACTCTACACTACTCAATCTCCCACAAACCTTCACCCTAGAAGACCTAATCCCAGGTCTGTTTCGGTGTCACCGTGTTGAACCCCGTGACCCAGTAGATAAATCCTCTGATGTAAGCAAAGCACATTCTCCGCCCTCTGCTATTCTCGGGTCATTATATATATATATATATATATATATATATATATATAAATGTTCTGAAGGAAATCCAGGCTGAGGAGGTCTTCAGATGTTAAGGGAGGTATTACTGAGTGAATTAGATAAGCCTCATCCCCAGAAGGAGAGAGATGCTGTTTTGGGATACTGAGATCATATGCTTCTGATCTACTTGCCATCTGGATCTATTTGTCAACAGCCAAATAGAAGCGTATTCATGCAGGGATGTATAAATATAGTTGTGGACACGAGTGTATGAAATTGATTTGTTGATTCATGTGGGGAGTGCGTCAGCGTGTCTGATATTTAAAGAAACACACCTCGATCTGGTTCAAGATTCATTGAGACAATCCTACAGAGCTGTATTTGTCTGCAGTCAGCCAATCAACCAACATGATTGAACGGGAGGGCATATTTGTGCCCATCTGGCCTCCATGTACAACTTATTTACTTCCATTTCAGGGTGATTGAGCAGGGCAGGAACGAGCCTTTTTTCTTAACAGATCCTCATTTCGCCTCTTTAACTTCTGCCCCCCGGTTCTCTGGAAAAGCCCTGATGCATAATAAGTCTTTGAATGCAACTCGATCGCAACGTGTATGTGTGTTTGTGAGAAGAGAAGGGGGGGGGTGGGGCGAAGGCAGACTTCAAAAAAGAGGTCTGCTGGCAGTGATTGCAGTAGACATGGGTGAGGGGGGGTGGGCGGGTACATCAAAGCAGTGCCCTCTTGCTGCAAGACAACCCCCCCGCCCAAAACCTTAAATCTATCATCAGCCTCGGGGCGCCTGTATCAGAGACCCCGTACCCCTCTGACCCTATCATTGGCTCCATACCCATCTGTCTCTTTGTCTAGGGAGGTGGCATGCTGGATAATTGGAAACAGACACAAACACACAGTCAGTCGGTCAGTCAGTCGGTTAGTCAGTCGGTTAGTCAGTCGGTCGGTCTAGCAGAAAGGCTGTGACATCCCCATTGGTCATTACTACCTGCTGCTCGGCGTTTATGCAGCTCACTCTTCATAACAACGTTGCAGTCACACTCTGAGAAGGTACTCTGCACTCGGAGTACCTCATCAAAGCATGTCCAACTGTAAGAGGCACTTGAAGTTGCAGACCAGCTGGTGCCCGAGCTGCGATGGAGCGGCCATAATCTCCTACATTCCACAATCAATTCAATGTTATGCACTTCTAGCATGAATTTCGGTTCTCGCGAAGCAATAGATGGCTTTTATACCAGCCTGTAATCTACTATATGTAGGCTACAGCGCAGTGCTGGCTGTTATGGCTTTTGGTTCCTCCCTCAGGCTGTGAGGAGGAGGAGGAGGATAATGCATGTTGAGAGCCCATTACCAGGAAACATCTGGAATCTCAATCTGATGCTATGGGAGCTAGCTGCTCCCCTGGGCCCTCGGGATACGTTTGGGGACTGTTGCATTTAGGCCACTTCTCCCACCCACAGCCAAAAATACAGCACAGGCTTTTGTCGCCGCAGTCACAAAATCAAGAAAAATAAGTAGGGCACATCATGTGGTTGCGACATGTATCATGTGGAATAATGGCACACGGGGGTTATAGAGTCAAAAATCAACACAATCAACGCACACGGCCACCGATCTACTGTACCCCACTTGTAACGGTCAAACAGCCGTCGTCTAGTCCACCCCCCCGCCCCGCCCCACCTCACCTGGTTCTCGATGGCCTTGCGGTTCTTGGGATCGTTGACCACGGTCAGCTGCAGCTCGGCCATCTTCTTCATCTTCCCGTCCATGTCGATTTTCTGCAGCAGGCCGCGGACCTGGCTCCGCAGCAGACGCACCGTGTCCTCCTTGCCCTGGCGCTTGGCCAGCAGCGAGGCGCTGGCCGAGTGGATGGCCGTCACCCAGTTCTCCAGGTCTGTCTGGTTACTGGCCTGCAAGAAGACGAGGGAGAGGAGAACAATGAGGTTTCGATTTGATGAAGCAGCGAGAGCCCATATTCCTGTTACGGGCCTAAGGGGAGAGGATGGATTTAGAGACCTTGAAGCCTGATAAATCTTCTAATAGGGCCATTGTATTACTCTATCATAGATCATATTAACTTCATTGTGTGGCAAGCAGGGCCTTGAATCAATAAGAGTAAACCTGATTAACAGCGCCTTCATCCAAAAGCATGCTTGTGATTTGTTGATGAAATGATACAGTTTCCCTATTAAATAAGCCACAATTATCACCCTTTTCTTATCTTGAATTAAAAAGTGATTCACAGATCAACACCCTCAGCTAAGAATGACTCATGGACAACAGGCCATGTGAGAGAAAACCCGGGGATGAATCCCAGGCTGTCTTCATTTTAGAGAGGCAATTTTCTCCCTGCCTGCCTCTGGGGTCCTGTCAGATCCACTGCAGCATTTTATTAGATGTAGGTCTGACTCTGAACACCACGACTGGGATTTTATACTATGCACTCTGGGAAGCTTGTAATCATGAGTGGAGCGGGCTACGCGGCGAGCGGCGAGCCTTAGCCCGGAATTCAGGAGTGAAAATGAGTCAGTAAGCACAACGGCAAATAGGAGATATATCAAACCCCTTGGACGGAAAGTTTCACAGGCTGGAATCAGTGATTTACTCTGCTGGTTTCAAGTGGAGAGAGGCTAAAAGAGTGAGTGTGAGTGGTATAATTTATAAACCGCACTGCATACTGTATGTATTTGTTCCCTTCTGGGTCTGTTAACAGTATGTCTACCTCCTGTAGCAGACTAAATGAGTCAGCATGGACACGTCACCACCCACACACACACACACACACACACAAGGAGCTTGGGTGCGCATGCAGGGACAAAGCCTACTAAACCCAGGCTGCGGAAGCACGTGGACACGCTACGTCAAAGCGCTTCCATGCCAAATAACAGCTTCTGCTCTTCGCTTGTGTATCGGATGGGGGGGGGGGGGGTATTTTTCTGCAACGACAGCAAGCAAAACAATGCGGGGACATCAGAGAAGCTAAGCCACGCAAGCACTGGGAGGGACAATCTGTGACTTCCTGCGCAACTCTTAACTTCTGAGATGACAGCATGAAAGCGTGCGATCGGAAAAAAGGGATGTGGGAGAGCGCTTTTGTTTTGTTGAGCTGCTATTACACAACATATGTCACCCATTACATCATGTAGAACCCAGTTATCTGCCAAGGTTTTGAGGAAGAGGTTTTGTTATGTGGATAGCGATGTCACGGTGGTGTACCTGGAAGAGGTAGACGTCTCCGTACGTGTTGCTGAGGCAGAAGACGTTCTCCTTCTTGGGGTGCTCGGGGACGGCCTGGACGATGCTGTCCTCGGCCAGGAGGGCGTAGCGAGGCGACAGCTCCTGCTCCGGAGAGCCTTTCCCATAGGTCTCATAGAACAGTAACGTACAGCCTGGAAACGGAGGGGGGGGGGAGGGTGGGGGGGGGGAGATGAGATGTGATGAGATGTGTGAGGGTGACTGAAAATATGTAGGTGTAGCTCACCAAGTCAAGGCTTTTGTTCAGACCGTGAGAATGATGGGCCTTTGACAGCCGTCACCTACTGATTTACAGACACCGTGTCCTTGTCGTGTTATGTCTGAGAAGTGAAAGCTAAAAACAAATCTGAGAAATGAAGTTCAGCAGGACAGACATTTGCCGCAGCCAGTGGCATTGAAACATAAAACGCACAAAAGGCACGGCGTACTTCAAAAAGGCCACATGGAATCACAAATATGAAACGACTGTCCTTGAACTTGCAAGAGGTGCTCTTAAATAAATAAGTAAAAAAGCAGTGTGGGTGGAAGGACAAACATGCACCCATGTATGTGCACACGCACGCGCACACACACACACACACACACACACACACACACACAGGTAGCCTGAAGCTTATCCATTTAGCGGGTGAATGCAACAGCATATTTCACTGTAAGCTTAGATAGCGAGGGAGGACAGAGAATCAGTCAATGGCTGAGTGTAATGCCACGGCCAAGGACATGATTGCCTGGAAGAGAAAACCATGAGAACAATGAGGAACCTACCCACTCTTCAAACTTTTATTTAGATTTTTTTTTTTTTTGAGTAATGAGTCAGCATAGTTTTCAAGGAGACGGCTCCATGGCGACTCCCCTAACCAACACCCCCAGTCCCAACTCACCTTTCAGGGTCACCCAGTATTGTTTCCACTTGCGGCGGGTCACCAGCTCCAGCTTCCTGTCCTTGTGCAAGGTGAGGAGGGGTTTGAAGGAGAGCCAGCCAGCCCGCCTCACCACGCCCTGCTCCTTCTCAAACAGCAGGTCCAGCTGCTCCAGGGAGCCCTCGGCGGACTCGCTGCTGCTCTCCTCCTCCTCCTCGGTGCCCGTGGACGGGTCTCTCCTCTCACCTCCTAACCCCCCTCCTACACCTCCGCTCCCCTGGCCGGTGCCCGTCTCCAACTCCCTCATAAAGTTTTCGTAGATGTTCTGGCGGAGGGCGTCGCTGGTCGGGTGGTGAAGGGCCCCCGACGACTGGGCCCTGGAGGCCCCCGGGAACCAGAAGAGGCTGGACACCTGGGAGGGAGAACTGGTGTCTGCGGTCAGGCCATCGACCCCACTGTCGAAGGCGTCACTGGGGTCCTTGTACCTGGGCTCCTGGTGAGGCACACAGAGTGGAGAAAAAGTGAGAGGAGCGTGAGAGGAAGGAAGTAGAGGATGTGGGGGAAAGACTGGAGGAGTCTAGATCAGTGGTTCTCAACTATGTGCCATCGAGGTCTACGAGTCTGCAGGTTTTCATTCCAACCAAGGTGTGAAAATCGGTGAAATCAGATGCTGTAATGTTTGGTTGTAATGAAAACCTTGCATACTCTTCGGACACAATGGCTCACTGATGAATCACCGGTCTGGGAAAGGGGTGGATGATGTGAGTAGTCAGAGGGATCAAAGAGGAAGAGTGAGTGTCAAGGAAAGGCAAAGAGCTACAACAGTGGTCCTCAAATCCATTCGTCGGGGTCCAGAGTACTGCTGCTCCTACCAGGCAGTAAATTGCAATCACCTGGCATCCCACGTGTCAATCAGTTTCTGAATAGACAACTAGAATGAAAACTACCTGGAATAAAATAAAAACAGCATCCCCAACATTTGAGGGCCACAGGGCTAGAGTAAGGAAAGGGTGACACCAGGACAAAGATCAAACTATCGTCTTTTCAATGCAACCCAAGGCACTGCAAGATGTGAGGATTAACTTTTGAAAGATCCAGTCACACCAATCAAGCCCACATCAAAGGCTGCATTAAGGTCTCTAAATCTTTGATAGGCTGAGGAAGTGGGACACATTTCCTGCGATGGCACCTGGGTGGTTGGAACCCTCGAGGCGCAGACGATTTTGTGTCATTTGAGGTTTGCTGTGGCTTCCCAATTCCCCCAAAAGAACACTTGATGGAATTGTGCCCTTTCATGCCTAATGAAAGCCTACCTGCACTCGACTAGATTGCGGCATCGATTCTCCCCCTGGCGACTGAGTGGAGTGCTCTCGACATGCAGACACATAGGATCTGAGCCATGCCGGAGCTCCATCACAGTCTTTGTTGTTCCTGTGTCTCACTCATCTCCTCCTACAGCTCTCCCCGATCCTCATCCTTGTTTCGCCCTCATTTCTTTATCTTATTGTGCCTTCTAGGTATTTTCTAAGTAATTCTCAATGGCCTAATTCAGCAGCATAAGACTGGAATAGATAGTATATATATACACACATTCTCTATTTATATTAATAACATCTATGTGATCCCTTATTGATCCATGTAGGGTAATATTCTCTTTTCACATGCCCCCTCCAGGGAGGTCAAAGTGCAGGTCACTGCAGCTGGTAGGAATTTGATTTGCTCAAAAACGCTTCAGTAGGATAATAGAATATTTGCCGACATAGGGCTTGAAACCAAGTTGTCCAATTGAAGGATGGTCTCTTTAACCATTAGGGCAACCTGCTGCCCCAAAGATATATAGTAGAGCAGCAGGAAAACGTACACTTTCAAGGTTGAGCATGGGGTATTTTTCAAGTCTCCCTTGTTTCCTTCATCCTCCACGGCCCAACTTTATCCACCCTCTCCCTCATCTCTCCCTCCTCCAGCTGCTTCCCATTAGCAGCAGTCCCTCTGTCTTTGGCCCTGGGGTCACGTTGTGACCTTTAAACCCACAAGTGAGCCCTGGAGCCCAGGTGGAGGGGAACCAGAGCTGGAGGAAATCCTGGTTTTGGTCGAACCGTTGAAAGGAGGCAGTGTGACCAGCCTTGGGAGATATACAGCAGTGGAAGTTTGGCGGTTCACAAAGTGGCCCCAGTAGGACTGAGGATATCCAGATTCAAGACTTAGCTTTGGGCACTTCAGAGACTTTGAGACGATCTTGTGGGTCTTGCCAAGTGAGAAACTGAGAAAGACCCACGTGTCTTCCTGGAACTTTATTTTTAAACAGCCCTAAATCTCCCTCAATTAAATGATGTCAAGCTAGGCTGGAACTTCACACTCTGAAGAGTTCACAGTTTGTTTTGATTCCATGAAAAAGAGCATTTATCTCTAAAAAAACAGAGCTTGCCTCATAACAACTTGTTCCTGAGACCTCAGGTTGGCTATGAATTAAATTTTATTGAGGGTCACAAGTTTAGGATTTATTTCTCCGAGTAGCCAAAATTTGATGGGGATTTCTGAAGACGAGAGCCTAAAAAAAAAAGTGGCCCTCTACCAGCTTTTTACAAGATAAGGAGTGCAAACCGTGGAGTAAATCTGTGGTTCCTTGCCGCCTCCCAAAACCAGTTAAGCACCGGCACATGCCCATAGATTAGCTGGACTTTCCAAGGCAGGAGATTTAGAGGAAGACATTGCTAATAGGAAAGTGAAAGCTGTGTCCCCAAACGGCTCCCACTGGGGCCACTGCAACACTCTGAATGAATATGCTTCCATGCTGTATCCAAGTATAAGTGTAAATGTATCTACTAGTATAGGTATATATGCAAGTGTGGACTTGAGCATTTGTCACTACAGGGGCAATAAGTCGTTATAAGCTAAAGCTTAAGTTTCTGCAGTATTTCTTCCACTATCAACTGCTGTTTAATTCCACAAGGAGATGCCCGCAAGTGCTAACTTCACGGACGAAGGGAAGGTAATCTGAACACTGAGCGACTCACTGTTCTTCTGTCAGACCCAACTGACTCATCACCAATCCTTAATAGCAGATTCGCTATCCAAGGGTTGTGAGGGGAGCCCAGAAAATCTCCACCACACAACAGTCAGAACCGCCATAAGTCATTAACAGCAGAGGAGGGTGGGGTTAAACCTTCAGCTGGGATTTAGTTTCACTCTAACAGAGCTTCTCAGAGGCTTATAGCGATTCTCTTGGCACAGCCTGAACAGCATTCTTAAAACTTTTACAAGGCAAAGCTAAATGAATTAAGTCTTTCAAGTCTCAAAGATAGAGAGGAACATGACTTCACGCTCAGATTAAACAAACGCCTTATGTCAAATTAAAGCTATTAAGAATGTGTTTGAAATAGAAAATCTGACGTGGCTGTGATATTTTGTACATGGGTTAGATGCACAAACACATGCACACAACATGCAGACAAGCTAGTTATTTCCAACCTCTCCAACTCTTTTCCTCAGTTACTATGCACTTCCCTCGACCAGCTTGAAACATTCAAAAACTTCTTAATGTGATGTAATGGTCGGGTTAGTGATACTACTAGGTTATATCAACAAAATATAATAAGACATCAAGTTCTATCCTTGTAGCTTATACCAGAATGTAAACAACAGATTCTTAAGAACTCACATGCTATGACAAAGCGACATGTACATTCAATGACTACTCTCATGTCAGTGACATTCAATATTTCCAACCATGTCAATCTCATCAACCCACCAAAACCGCTAGCATGCTATAATAATTGAGGTCTACCCACCCAGATACAGTCACCATCATTACATCTGCAAACCGGCCCTTGGCTTCTCTTTATCGTAGCATCATCCATGTCTTGGACCGTTATTAGTGAGCACCTCTCATCCCTATCCCATCCTCTCAAGAACACAACACCCAGCACCGGCTGCCATACAAAATTTCATTTTGCGCCACCCCACTGTGATCTGTCCTCAGACAGCTGGTGTTGTGATGCTAACGACCAGGGGACGGCGGTCGGTTCCTGGCCATGCCAGGCCAACCACTGCGGCTCACAGCTCAAGTAAACCTCGCCAGGCAGGAAACTGTCTGCGCATGGCTGCTACTGATGCCCTCTCCTGCCTAACAAGCTAGAGAGTTGCCGCAAGGCCAGTTGAGAGAACTATGGGAAAGTGATGAGCATATCTTTAGGCGGGGAGTGGGAAAACTACAAAAGAATCTATAAGCATTTTATAATTAGTGTACTTTCACTGTGAGGACTACAGCATCTACAAACTCCACATCTGAGGTGCCTATTCTTTACATACCATGCAGGTAAGATCCCTGTATGAACCCTGTGAGAGACAGAGGGAGTGTGAAACAGGACAACATGGACACTTATATGCAGCATACTAACCTAGAGATATTTAGGACCAAAAGCAATGGGGAGACAAAAGCTAAGCTCAACACCAAATGAAAAGAGAATACCATCCCAGAAAACAACAATGTAACGCAACTCACCTGAGACTTCCTCTTCTTCCGGCTGAGGCTGCCTGTCCAATCACTGAGGCGTCTGATGCGGTTCTTGATGGAGTCTTTTTTATGGAAGCTGAAATTTGGTTCAGTCTGCTCCTGGTACTGGCCTGGGCCCGGGTCCAGGTCCTCAGTCATGGTGTGGGCTTTCGGCCTGCGGCAGGGCAGAGTATATGATGAGTACTGCCGGGCCTCTAGACACTCTTCCTCCACGGGCACATCCAGAACTGATGCAAAGGAGGCTCGGTGTGGCCTCTGGCCTGCTGGACGCTCCTGGAACTGGGAGGACAGGTCCCTGGCTGTGGGGAAGGTGGCAGCCATAGTGGGGTCCCTGTAGAGGTCTGTGATGGACATGTGGGGAGACTGTTCGGTGAAGGAGTCTAGTTGGTGGATGGGGGAGTGAACGAGTGTCCTACTAGCAGGGCAGGGCTCCTGTTCACTGAGCTCTGTGCTAGGTCCCCAGGGCGAGTCATACCAGGAGCCCTCAGAGCTCAGCGAACTTCCCTTGCTGGTTCTGGCCGTGGAAGAGGTGGAGGCCGGCGGGGGACCACTGCGGTGGGGCTCGGGCCTCCTGCCGCTGGAACCCGGTAGACTGGGGGTGGAGGCAGACTCCAGGTTAGGGGAGAACTTGAGGAGCTGCACAGGGCCAGAGGCCTCGTCCAGGAGAAGGGCATTGCCAGAGGTGTTGGTGAACTCCACCCTCAGACTGCCATCCTTCTTGATCACCACCCGCGGGCTGCTCTGCTCCTCTAAATCCTCATGTTCATCACTGTGTCCATTCAAGGCATGCCCATTAAGCTCGGCCCCATATGGATTATCCTCATCATCATCTGGCATATGCCGCCTTGGTACATCACATCCAGGGGCTCGATGCCAGCGATGCTCATTTGGACTGCCCCTTGCTCCCTTGGAGATGTAGTCATAGTGCCGGGCGGAGTAAGGCTGGTGGCTTTTGGGAGGGGACAGACAACCACGGCCAACACATCTGACCTTGTACCCTGAGCCCCCTGGGGTGTTTTTCCACCACGCGTGGGGGGACAAGACCTCTTCTTTGGTCGAGCGGAACTTAAGAGAGTATGGCTTTTGTTTCCCAGGGAAGATAAAGCTGGTGCCTTTGGGGCCCTGGATACTGTACTGGCTCTCTGAATTTCCCATAGCTACCTGAAAGACAGAAAATCAGAAACTAAATCCTTCTTATTGTTGTTTACTTCATGTTGCTGGGGAATTTATGGGAACTTGAATGATATTGACACTAGCCAAACACTGCTACAGAGTGAACTATCATACATAATGCAGTATACAGATGGCTATCCTGTGATACATAACGCTGGCAAATATTTGTGACATAATTCCAATTCATGTCAGTACCATAATATTGATTTATGAGTCATAAGTCAAAATGACTACGCTCCCACAGATTTGTAGCATACGCACATTAACACTCCACTTTCACCGGCAGTCTCCTGAGTTAAACACCAGCAGGTCTAATATCGCCCTCATGCCTTATTACATTAGGATTTAACATCTGAACATTAACCCATGTGGTCTAGCCCAATCGCATTTCATTGCATTCTTCCATTCTCTATGGGAAGTCTAGTGTGACGAACAGGCTTTTGGCTGTCATGGCTGTTATGTATGACAGGACAGCGCAAATCACATCCAGACTGTCCTAACGCTCTTACATTAGTGATGGAGGGCAATGACCAGACAGACGTTTCATTACAGGTTTGAGGCTAGCCAAGCATATTGTCATGTTCACATGAATTGGTGGGATGACTGTTCCCATGTTCGAGACAGCGCTATAGCTTCTGCCATTTAGAGGCTATAGCTTCTGCCCAATTACATAACAGCTTCAGTTAAGACCAAACACCTTCAGCAGTCTTCAAGTCTTTGACTTAGCATGCTAAGTAGCTTAACACCTACTGGCAAATCTCTCTCAACGGTTGGAATGGATACAACCCTTTCCTTAAAAACAAACAAACATGCATCATGGGTGATCGCAACATTAGGTGTAAATTGGCCACACTGACAACAAAATATCTCCAATCCACATATAGCAGCTATGTAAACTGATCCAACCAGGAAGTGCACACAAATCAAACAGGTGGCAGTTTGACTAGTAACATAGTAGTAAAATAGTCAAATTTTGTGGATGGGGAGCAACCAAGGGGTTTACTGTCAATTTTAAAAAGGACCTAAATATTATGAGAGAAAATGACACGAGCAGCGATTTGCGTTTTGGAAAGATCAATGTGTATACCAGAGACAGCTTCTAATGTCAGGTGTCAATATAATCCAGCTAAATCATATCTAGACGTAATCCGGATCGGGGCTGCATGGTTAAACCAGGTGTTGCGAAGGCCACGGTCCTGCAGACTCACCTGTTTTAAAGTCTCTTCTCAGAGTGGAGCTCTCCTGTGTGCATGGTTCGTTGCACCTCGACTCTCAAAACTTTCCTTCAGTGTCAAGCTCATCTGAGGGAGAAACAAAGAGTTTAGGTTTAGTGGTTAGTCTCTTGCCATGCAGTTTGCCTTGTGTAATGAACTCCATGTTTGGTAACAGGTGTTAAAGAACAGTCCTAATCCTGCGGATTTGGGGGAGGACACTATTTGGTAAGTAAGCACTACAGTCATTTCTCATTGAGATACTCAAAGCCAGATTAATACTCAACAGAAATCAGACCTTTTCAGTTTATAGATTATACTTGTACTTTAGATTAGAACATTTTAAAAAAAACTTAAAAAAAACAGACAAACAAACAAACAAACAGACAAAAAGAAATCCTGTCAAAAACCTGCAGGGAATCGGTCTAAAGCTCTGGACTCCAACCACCACCAAGTTCCCGGTAGTATCCACCCATGTCAAGGCAACCACGGTCTGTACTGTAGAAGACGGCGCAGTGGAGTGCCACCCTGGCTGTATGACTACTGTAAAAAAAGTCACTCCACCCCTCCAAGTCTAACCCTCCTCGTTCTGCCCTCCAAACTAAACATTACTTGCATTTTTCCAACTATGCACAACTCAATGACGTCGCCTTTCATCGGGGTTGGGAACGTTTTTGAAAACCAGCTACAGTTTATCCGGCTGTTTATTTTTAAAATGTTGTAATCCTATCCTTTCTTTTTTTTTTTCACTCCTCGCCGCCAAATTTGTCCAGGGGCAGCTTTCCAAAACCAAAGAGGGCTGGGGAGCTTTCTTTGCCGGGCACTGTGTGTGTGTGTGTGTGTGCGTGCGTGTGTGTGTGTGTAATATAACCCACTTACATGCATGTAGCACACGCTCCAGGAAG
>JAXDDW010000007.1:1400000-1470000 GCA_034670385.1 Hoplostethus mediterraneus
GAGGAGAAAGTTCTATCTATGAATCACTCCCTGTAAACCCATATTACAGTGCGGTGGATTCGACTGTATTGCCAAAGCCGCCGAACATCCATCAAAGCGCTTGTTAGTGTCTTTCGGACTTTTTCATTATACATTTAGAAGCTCGGCTGCCTGGCGCCCGCCCAAAAGTGACATGGCGCCCTACTGAAAGATTTATACAGATATGCTGTTTCCATCTCGAGCCGCGATGCCAAAGCGAGTCAAAACACTTCCAAACACTTCCCCCCCCGCATACAATGTGCCCCGCCCCCCCCCCCCCCCACCTTGATTACACCAATACAACCGCTCCATGCCAACTTTAGCATGAGCTGCAAATCAGAAACTTAAATGTGTGTAAAAAAAGTGAGAGAGGGACCCCCGGCGAAAGAGAACACGAGTCAGGCTGAAAAATGCTGACGACATTGAAACGCGCCGCAAAAGTGATAAAGTCTGCTGAGATTGCGCAAGGTCACTTTCTCGTGGTATCAACATCTACAAGGCTGCGTGCTCAAGGCGGACCACATGCCTGGGATAGAAACACATGAACTTCTATTAAACAGATACAGTTGGATGCTACGCAGCACCTCCACACACACACACACACCGTAGATCACACCTGTGCATCTGCAGCTTCCCCCCCCCCCCCCCCCCCCTGCTCTTAATCCAGTAAATAGAAGAAACAAAGGGAGAGGAAGATAAAATGCAGACACCATAACATCTCTTACCTCTGTGGCCCGGGCTTTAATCTCAAAGCTCTTTGAAGGGCTGGCAAAAAAGGAGAATCTAGCCGGTGCTCTCTTGATCCCAAAGTGGATTCTCCCTGTGAAGGCTTGTTGAGTCTTAAAGCAACACACACACTCACACACTCACACACACACACACTGACTGACTCACACACCCAGACACACTGGGACACGCGTGGAAACTCCCTCCCCCCGGCTTCGAAAAGAACAGCGAATCACAAGCCTCCCAGCATAACCCAGGGCAACAGCAGAGCCGAGAGGAAAAAGGGAGGAGAAGAGGGGGGGGAAAAAGTGAAAAGCGCTCCACACAGAAGAGTTCTCTCAGAAGAAGAAAAAAAAAAGAGAAGCGGGGATGTTTTATAGTCCTCATCCCATTTGGAGTTTGTGCCCGCAAAAAAATGCCACTAGTCACTCTGTTGTTTTTCCTATATCCTGCTTTTCCGTTGGCTAGGCCGGAGGATGCAAGACTTGCTCGAGCCACGGCGGTTTTCCATAGCTGTTTGAGGCGATTGGGCGAGACAAGCTGGCGTATAATGGCTGCAGCGCTGCCTCGGAGGCACTGGGGAGGGCCGCGATGACTGGGGCTCTTGTCTGACCCTAAATACCACAATGACCCCAGGAGGGGGGCCAGGGAGACAAGCAAGCTACTGCGGAGACAGAAAGGGTGTGTGTGTGTCTACGTGTGTGTGTGTGTGTGATTGAGTGTGAGCCAGAGAAAAAAAGAAAGAAAAAAGTCAAAAGAGCGAGACAGGGGCTTGATGTGAAAAAGAGCAGGGCCACAGAGGAAATGACACAAGGAGGAAACAGGAGTTGGTGACATGGGCTGGGGGCGGCTTCAAGGTTTCTGGGGGGGCCAGAGGGGCCAAATCCACGTCTCATTTATTAGAAGCTGGTTAAAAAAGTCGAAAAAAATGAGTCGAAGCAGAATGTTTGAAATGCACTCGAAATGTTATGGCCTAAACTTTATCCCAGTGGAGACAAACTGTGACCACCGTCGGTCTAAAAACACACACACACACACACACACACACACACACACACACACACACACACACACACACGCGCCTCCGTTTGTCTACGGGTTCACATAACTGTGGTCACACAGTCAAACTGGACCCTTTCAGAAAGCCGCACCAGGACACGAGATCAGAACCGGACGATGCCTGCCAGACCTTTCCCAAATCTGCTCCCGGCCCTCTCGCCAGCCGGTTGTTTATTCCGGAGAGACGGAGTGGATATATCGGGTGTTCGTGCAACGTGTCGTACCACTTCTCACCAATGGAAAATGTGTTTTGTAAACACAATAGCCAGTCTTAATAGCTATTCAAAGTCATGTCCACGCTTCGCTGTTGTGAGAGCAGCTGTAGAATAGCCTTCCGTCAGCCTGCCGCTTGGCATTGAGACGTCAGCTCCACGGACCGGGACACAATATCAGCAGCCTGTCCACAGAGCCAAACAACATTGTTGACAACACAATAGTGCCCGTGGCCCAGTCTGAGCTCCTCTCAAAGGCCTTTGTCCAGCTTTAGTTGGAGACTGCTTAAGAGGTTGGTCAGCAACACGCTCGGAGAGGCCGAGAAGCACGAAGAGAGGAAAGAAAGGGACGTGAGCGCTGCGCTGCATATTCATACAGAGCAGGTGCTGGGTCTAATTCCACCATGCCAAATGGCCTGACCCCTAATTAAGATCAATTAAGGCCTGAACGAGCTCTCCGGGGCCACATTAAATCCCTCAGTAATCAGGCTCACGCCTCAACTGCATTTCCATTCACTGGTCTTCAACCTTTGAACTCAGAAGCACTTGGCAGATGAAACTGAAATGGTGCATGATGAAAGCAAGGGACCGCAGTCATATTGCTCTTTTTTCGTTGGTTTGTTTCATAGCAAAGCGGTTTACAATACACCTAAAATGGGCATCTACAGACAACTGAAAGCACCGGTGATTTATAGGCACAAAACAAAGACATGTCCAACCCCTTTGCCCCTTTGCCCCCCCCCCCGGGGTCTTACTCAGAACAACAGGATTTCACGTCTTGAGCGCGACTGTAGTGTGAGGTGACGCAGGGTTCAGACAGTGTATATCAGCAACACTTTGCCTTTGTGTAATGCTTTGAAACACCAGAACACCATGCTGAAAGTAAAGCCCGAGATACCATCTAATGCCCTTCCTGTCACACTGGCCCCCTCCTGTGCTCAATAATGACAGCATGACACGCTTCAGGTCCAATTCAGCTTCCCCTGTCTAACATTACCCCCTTCTTGCTGCTCCCTAGACAGCCAATTTCCACCCCCCCCCCTCCAACACACACCTCCTCTCCTCCCAACTCCAACCACAATTACAGTTAAACCAACAAAGAGCCATAAAGAGACTTCCATCACGACAGATAGTAAAAGGTAGAGGTGAGGTTGGCCTCAGGGTTGGAAGGCCCAGAGCACTTCCGCTGTTTCACTGTATTTCCAAACCTCCCACTTGTCTCAACCTGACACGACGGTTGATTTAAAGCATCCATCTATTTTGTACAGGGCCTCTTGAAAAGGGCAGAGAATGAACTCCAACTCACTCCACTTTTACAACGGACTGTTTAAAAAAGGGAAAACAATGGCGTCATTCAGGGATCCCAAATTGTTGCATTCCAGTAATGGGGGAAAATTGCAAAAGGCACGATTCACTGATGGCGTTAAATGAAGATAGTTTCATTTCAGACCAATTAATATCACAAACATCCGTGAAAAACTCACACTTGATGGGTGATGCACATGGGACCCAGCCAACGAAAAGGGTGAGAGACACAGAGGGAGAGAGGGAGTGAAAGAATGCGATAAATGCGAGATATCAGTCAGAGTGCTACTACTTCTCGACTCCCTCCTAAACGTCTGGCAGCTGAAGGCTGTTTATGATTTGATGCCATTGATTATCCCGCTCAGCGGGGACGGGAGTCTCCGACGCTCAGCGGGTGCAGGCAATTTGTGCACAAAACTTCTGCTGGGGAGGAATAAATTGATCTTAATTGCTCATTTCAGCGAGAGACTCGGAGACCGCCACGCCCACAAATATGGATCACTGACCTCTAGACGGGAATTAAACATTAGAGCAAGAGAGGGATGAAGTGGCGGGGGAAGGAGGCGCAGACTGGTGGAATTCGTTCAAGCATTTGAAGGTGAAAGGTCAAGTCTTTTGTTAGCTTCCACCCCCCCAAAATCCACAGCACCCCCTTAGCAATTGAGGTCTGTGGTTTGAGCAGAGGAAAAACACTCGTATGTATGGGGAAGAACGACTAAAATGTTTCTCATACTTGGTGGCTTTAAAAAGGCTATTCTCCCCACCACCACCACCACCCTCCACCTCCTCCTCCTTCCTTCTCACTCCCTCCCTCCCATACAGTGAAATCTCCATTTTCTCCCACATTCTCCCACTGTCAGGTCTGTTCAGTTTCTACAGCTTGGGCTCTTGTCTGACAAAACACTCACTTTAGATTAACCAGGATATGTCAGCAGATAACGATCCACTGGTAAAAAAAAAAAAAGAGGGATGATGTGTGTGTGTGTGTGTGTGTGTGTGTGTGTATGTAATTGCATCAGCTCGGTGCGTGTTGAGTGTCAGTGTGTGTACTACAGGGCAGCAGTGAAGGCTGAAGTCAACAGGGGTATAAACGGGGTATAAACATCTTCACATGCCTTGTTTAGAGGAGACGCTGACTCTGAACGTCCTCAAGGGGGTGTCAGTATCTATCTTGCTGGCTGCTGTCAGAATGTGTGAGTGTGTGCAAGTTGGTGTGTCTTTGCGTTTGTGTGTCTTTGTGTGTGCGTGTGTAGTCGCAAGCGTGTGAGTGTTTGGAATGGATGGAAGGAGGAGCAAAAGTGTGATTCTGTTCTAAGATGGAGAGTATATGAGAGAGAGAGAGAGAGAGAGAGAGAGAGAGAGAGAGAGAGACTGTGTGTGTGTATACAATAGCTTGCTGATGCAAACTTGGTCCAAATAAATTGTGGGAATATCAATCAGTAAGTAAGTAAGCCAGATAACTCTGGCGCTAGTTCAAGGACATGCTGTGTGTGTGTGTGTGTGTGTGTGTGTGTGTGTGTGTGTCTCACAGATTTAACCCTCAAAAAACGACCTCTCTCTGTCCATTAAGCTGCTTAATTAGGAGAAAAGCTGATGGAAAGTTGATTTGCACCTGCAGTCCTCCAGCTGTTTGCTAGATCTCACACACACACACACACACACACACACACACACACACACACACACACACACACACACACACACACACACACACACACACACACACACACACACACACACACACACACACACACACACACACACACACACACACACACACACACACACAATGTGTGCTGTAGCAAAACATCTCAATCCAGGTGTTTCTGTGGCATCATACCATCGCCATGCAGTCTGCTCAAAGCACCGTAAATCTCTCCATCACTGAAACCATGCACATATTGTGAGGTGTGGCACGTCACGCTCCAGTGGGCTCCCACGTGACAAAAGCAGCAACATATTTCCATGAACCCGGGAGAGATGGGGACACAAAGCATGTTATTCAGGTCCGGGTAGACTGAAGAGCTTTAAGAGTCCCTGCCTTCAAGAGACAAACATCTAGAGGATGTGCCTGAGGTGAAGGTAAAAGGTAGCAGAATGACTGACAGGAAACCAGTGGAGCCAGAGGCTCCGGCAGCCAGAGGGTCAGATAAGAGATGCCGAGGCTCCTGGGAAAAATGAGCGCACACCCAGCCCTGCCCGGGAAGACGGGGCATAGCTTTACAGCACAGCAGGGGAAACAAAAGATACCCTATTATCTCCCCTTTTATAATAGGCCTTCAGCTGGTAACCTTCTGCAAGGTCAATCTGAATCTCATGCATTACCAAGAAACCTTTTCCTCCTCGTCTCCTGCGTTTTGTCAAGGTTCACATCGACTTTGCACGCTCGGCAAATACACGCGCGAACGTCTGCATAATACACCTGCGTTCAGCCCGTTTCCAAACTGTATTATCTCCACTGAGATGGACTCTGGCTGTCCTTTGTGTGCTGCGGGATAATCTGTCACCCGGTCTGTAGTGTGAGCTCCAGTGATTAATACGATCAGCCCGCAACTCACTCATTCATTCATTACCATAGCAACACCCGCTGCAGTGTACTGCACAAGACGAGCGAGACACATTCGAGGCTCCCTAAGGTGATCCATCAGACGGCATTGACCAGAGTGCTGCAAAACCGCTCACACCAGAGCCAGCAGCTAGAGGTCAAAAGGAACCGCCGGAGGATTCACGGAAACAATGTACTGGGGATTTGGGAGGAGATGGACACGCCGGTGTACAGTAAATCTATGCACACACACACACACACGAAACACATGTATGCTTTAAAAAATAAATAAATAAAAAAATAAAAAACACTGCCGGACACAAGCACACACACACACACAGAAAAACACTCACACACACACACACTCAAAAATGGATTCAGTGGCCGTTCAAAAAGCAGAAAGTGAATCGCTCAAATTGCCCCAGACATGAACTAGCATGATAAAAGCTCTGCTTTCTAATCAAAGTGACATGCTTGTAGCGAGTACAGCTCTATCTAGGGTAGTAGGGCAAACGACCAACCTGGCTTTGTCCCAGCTCACACACACACATAAACACACACACACCTGCTATGCTGGCACATACTGCTGCACGGGAGGGCCAAACAGTCTGCATCCAGATGCTCTCTGGGTATGTGTGTGTGTGTGTGTGTGTGTGTGTGTGTGTGTGTGTGTGTGTGTGTGTGTGTGTGTGTGTGTGTGTGTGTGTGTGTGTGTGTGTCTGTCTCCCCTCCCCATCCATCACTGCCAGAGACATACATTAATCCCTCTCTGCATTCTTGAGGAGGGCCGACGCCAGAGGGAGCGTGCCCTTGTGGCCTCCCCACACTGAGAGCGCCCCCTCCCCTGGGGCCTGGGACCCCAGTCGAGGCTCCGGATCCAGGTCTACCTGCTCCAGGCCCAAAAACTGGATTTAGAAATCCGTTGGCAGAGTGTGAGCTGATGGATCGCTAACGCGTGATTTGAGCTCGGAAAGCCAGAGGTCAGGATGATGCTAATGGCTACGGTAATGTGGCCGCTCCCTCCCCTATGCCAAGGGGAGCCATATGTTAGCGATAAGCTGGTGCTCCAACTGGCAACGTCTGCCCTTTTATTGCCGATTCGGGGCCAAAGTGTAGATCACAATCAGGCCGCACACAATCATTCACTCTGATCAAATCGGTCTGACTGATAAATAAAAAAGGAAACAACCTGGAAAATAAACAAATGAAAATGATAAGCAGGGGAGACACGCGGAGCAAGGAGGTGACTGGGTCATAGCCGCCGTCGGTGCCAACTCAGCACTTGTTCATCACAGTCATGTCTGCTTAAGCCTTAAACACTGAGAAACTGACAAGCAGGAGCCAGGATGGTGCCTTGAGACGATTACAGGTGGTTAGACTAGTCCGGGCTTGTCTGGCTGGTTCGCTCATCACGGTTAAGGTTAAGATATAGATGACAAAGGAACCGAGCCTCAGCTTGCCATTAGGGGCCATTACCTGAGGCAATTACTCTCCACATGAAATCCTTTAGGTCTTAGGGGTTGTCACACAGGTCTTTACCTCAGTGTTGAGTATAACACCATCGTCTAACATGGCGGCGCAAGCACTGCAAAATCAATCTTAACACGTTATTTAAATCTACTATTGAGTCTTAAAATAGGTTGGAAATAATCTGCCAATGGGGCGCAAATCAAGTTGTTCATTTTTCTTGATACTAGTGGAATAATCTGCCTTATTCTACCTTGATTTGAGATACCGACACGTCAAGAAATGCCTGAAACAAGTGAAACTGCATCGGAAACTAGTGGAATAATCTCACCAGATTGTTTCGCTTGCTTCAAAACACTTTAAGACTGAAAATATGAGAGCGAGTTACTCCGGGACAATTTTGCAGCGGAGAGTCCAAAACGCATTATAAACGCATTAGACAATGTTGGAATGCAATTTCTTTTGTTTGAAAACCGCTAGAAGGCATTAGCGTGACGCTTCGCCAGAGAGGCTTCGGCATTCCAGTCACATCAGCAGAGTCTGCTCCTGCAACACATGCACACACGTCCTCCCCCTCGAGTGTGTAGCTGGTCGTCTGGCTGTAGATGGCAGGATAAAGCGGTGAGTTGTCAGCGTCAGCCCCTGGACCTACATCGGAGCCACGTAAACACAGGACCACCGTCGGGACTACCAAATAAACCATCCATCAGAAGAAATCTACGCTGTTTAGATAGATTAGGGCATGCCGCGCTGTACCTGGAGTCTATGCACACACACACACACACACACACGCTCATATTTACACACACACGCAGCATGTGAATGCACTCAAACACTCGTGCAACCGCTAATAAGGCAGCGTCCCGGTTACAGTAAGGCTTTAGTAAACACAGTTCTGCCACCCGGGAGCCGCGGGCAATAGTGAGCTCATGTAAATCCTCATAAAGTAACCATCCTCTCCAGCTCTCTGCTGAAGAGGGTTGGAGGAGAGATAAAGGGTAGGTAAAAACCCCAACGCTTTGACGGGAATGCAGACTAGTTATTGCCCCTGTTATCAATGTTATTTCCAGACAATCCCATTTTTATTGCAGCTTAAAGTCCAACTGTCCATACTTGCCAGTTTATCTCCAACACAGTACCGTCCATAGAGGACTTACAGCACAGTGTAAGAGGACAGGAGCCTGAGCTATTCTGCCTGCTCAGCATCCTGAGACCTGTGTGCACAAACACACACACACACACACACACACACACACATACACCAGGCAGAGAAATTCTGCTGATCATCAGGACCCACCAGCGCGAGGGTGTGAGGCTACTTCTCAGCGAGACCCCCGACTCAAAAACGCATCCATGGAAGGAAGTACAGGTTACAGACCGTGCTCTCTATGTGCCGTCTGCAATTAGAAAGCAGATTCGCAACAATCTGGACGGACTTGACCTCATTCCAGCGGCTCATAAACAACCACAGCTGGGTGTGTGTGGCTGAGAGTGAGAGTTCGCTTCAAGCTGTGGTGAGCGGCGGAGAGGTGCGCTGTTTTAACAGCGTGAGAAATGAGGCCACACCGGACGCATCCTGCACACGAGAGCTCAACGCTCAAACCGGTTCAGCGCCTGCCGTTAGTGCAGATACACTTTTACATACGTCCTCTTGCTCATCCATCCAGCAGATGTTTAGTCGTTGCCCCGCCCAGCGTCTGCTTTCCTCCCGAAACTGTGTCATGGGTTAAAATGCAATGGATGCATGGAATGCTGCTTGGGTAGGAAAATGTCAAACAACTCTTTTGAAGCCGCTTCGTTCCAATTACAAACACCTTTTGTCTCCCAACACTGCAGCGGGAATTCTGTACAACTCACTCCAAAAAAGCTAAAATGGTTAAAACTAGATTCGTTTTCACTGCTGCTTTATCACTGTAAATTAGTTGAGACTTTATCAACTATTATTAACTATTATTATTTATCAACCTATAATCCAGAACGGGGTGTTTGACAGAGCATTCAAGGGGCGATGTGTTTCACTGGGAAAGTTAAATCAATGGGACCCAACAAAGATTGACCTGTGCCGACAACAGGAAAGCACCCAAACCAGTTTTCCAAGTCACGAGAATGCAGAAGCACGTGGATTCATTTGATTACCACAGAAAAGCCGCAGACAAACCTATGCAAAAAAAAAAAAAAAAAACACCTTCCTTTGTCTTGTTTGGTAAACCCTTTTCAAAAAGTTTCTGATAACCGATAACGCAGAAACGAGCCAATGCGGGCACACAGACTGGCACCTCGTCTGAGGGCATGGCAGGACCAGGCTAAGCGCTAGCAGCTGTGCCACATGTGCAGCTCTTTTACTGACATGATTAAATTAAGGCCCATGCCAGAGTCATTATTACCCCCATCCATATAGGGGAGGGCTCAAGAATGTCAATGAGGACCACGCTCGTTAGGCAGTCGGCAAGCACAGCGCCCAAAAAGACTTTCACACGATGAGTCAGTAAATCAACAGCACATTTTGAGCTCACTTTTTGTGACCCTGAAAAAAAAACGAATTATAGGCCAGTCCCAAATTTTTATTCTGTCAAATAAAATTCCTCCACCAATTAAATTACTGATCACGGGCAGATGTGACAGCCCCGGTGATCTGCCCCACAGGACGGGGCCGGGCGGAATCGACAGGCAGATGCTCCGACCGGCAGAGGTCACGGAAGGTCAAGCTGTTCCATTATGAGAGGACAAGGGTGGTATTTATTCACAGCCCTCAGTGCCTAAGCTGGGGTGGGCTTAGAGGGAATGGAGATGGCTACTTAACCCTTGAGGCAAATGGCTGACTACAAAACAGCCTCTGTTTGCCTCATTACCGGTGGCGGGGGGACAGCAACTGGACCATCCACACCCAAAAAAAAAGAAAAGAAAAAAAAAAAAGAGAGTGGGAAGGTTGGAGGGTTGAGAATTGCTAGAAAAATGCAAGAAATTTAAGAAATTTTCCAACTTTCCAACAATGATGAAGAGAAAGCTGTGCCACCCATGCTAGATAATAACAGGAAAGAGCAGGAAATGAGGATCAGACATCACTAGAGAAGCACACGCGCTGCCAAGACTGCAACCCGCTTTAAAACAGCAATAACGACCACAGAGGCAAATAGTGGTTTAAATCGCCTAAACCTGATCGGACTTGTCTGCGTATTCTGCGCGGCTGTTTTGTGTCAGACCCGCTCGATGCGATGCGATGTGAAACGGTCCAGAACAGCAACGACATTGCGCACGCCGTGTATGAATGCATCTTCACCGTTAGCCTCCCGTTGGCTAGCCGAGGCAAATTTTCATAGCGTGCCAAACAGAGCAGACACCGGGCACGGTGACACGGATGCTGGTAAAAAAAAAAATTTAAAAAAAAGAGAGAGGAAGGAATGAGTGCAGTGAGTCTTCCAGCTTGTTAAAATACTCTACCCTGTGGCACTGGAAGGCTAGCATGTCTAGCAGAAGCAGCAGGCACGTCTGGCACAGAAAACGTACACTTAAAGGACCCCCCTCAAACACACACACACAAACACACCATTTTCATCATCATCATCATCATCATCATCATCATCATCACAGAAACACACCACACCACGGCTGCCCAGTGACTAATGGCCTACTTGCTCTCGGGCCAGAATTAAGTGCCATCGAAATGCCAACAAAAACAAAAGGACTCAAATTTATTCCTTCAGGTTTACATTCCTTAATGCAAGTCTCCCATCAACTCTAAGACAAATGGACGCATCAATCATCAAGCGCAGAGAGAATACGCCGCTAATAATGCGACACGACTGGGTAAGTACAGCTTTCGACCAACTCCTTGAACTGTAGCGACCGTCTAACTGTCAGGAAAACCCAGTTCCTGGCAGTTCTCTAGCTTGTTATTATTGGGTATGGCCCGGGCACGCCAGTACGCACTGTAAAATATCATTATTAGCATTGAAAAAAGACAACCGCAAGTTTCCAGTGAGGCCGATTTCTCCACGCGAGCAGACCACAGGGCTTGCTGCTGGAAACACACACTCGCGCACACACACACACACACACACAAAATTGCTACCCGGTAATAGGACGAGTGCCTAAAGAGACAAGAAGCTGTTTCAAAATAACATATCAGAGTTATTCGAGTCAGCGTACGTATTTTGTGTCGGGGCAGAAACAGGCGTTCGATTTCAAAACGGCGAAGAAAATTGGCAGTGAGGAAGAAAACTGCATGTGGGCTTCAGCAGCTGAAGAGGCGGGGGGGAATAAAAACCAACACCGACTTAATCCCTCTATTGCTTGTTGCTACTGACGGAGAAGACGAGTTGCTACACAGCAGACACAAATGCGTCCCCGCAATGCCGCATGCCGGTGGGTTGAGCGACATGACATCAGCCACCTATTAGTCACCGGTCGTCGGGGGCGTGCACCTCGGATCGCTAACTCCGTGAGCGCGTGGATAAATGATTTCATCCTACAGAGAGGGGGAAATGATCTCTAATGAATGACTTCACGGGCACACGTAATTCACTTTGCGCGGGATCCTGACGCACGCAGGCAGATATCAACGACCGTATGAGAGGACGGTTGCTTCATTTTTTAAAAAAAAGAAGAGTGTGTTCTTTCACCTCGGTGTGCTGGCAGATAAGACAGAGATCAACGTTAGCCCTCTGAAACCCAGCAGCCGGTCCACACACACACACACACACACACACACACACACACACACACACACACACACACACACACACACACACACACACACACACACACACACACACACACACACACACACACACACACACACACACACACACACACACACACACACACACACACACACAGCTACTCCATCAACAGAAACGATGATTGCTATGAGGAAGCGTCGCCACTTAGAGACTTTCGTTTACTCAGCTAGAAAGAATGTAAGCAGAAGTGCCGCTACGCAACATGTGTGCCATGGTGGCACCGCACACTGCAGCAGCCATTTTTCTCATACACGTACACGCATGCGCACACACACACACACACACACACACACACACTCACCAGATGTTTCACTTCAGGGGATACGTGCACCCCTTGTTCTCGTGAGTCAGTCCTTCCCCTTTCCCCCCAGGACAGCCAGTCTAAACTGAAGACTAAGGGACGATCCATCTGGGGCAGCCAACAACAAAAAGGTTGTGTTGAGTGGGTCGAACCACCGGGGGCGTTTGAGGGGTTGAGTGTGATGACCCAGAGCCACTGATCTACGGGGGCCACAAAGTGTCAGGGCTAGGAGGTGGAGAGAGTTCAGGTTTAGGAACCTCCAACAGCAACGTTCAGGGAGGCCAGCATTCCTGCTTTATAAAGGGGACAGTGGGAGTCTATAAACCAAGTTGTCTGGTTTCTCTGGCACCTTTAATAACATTAGGAACTGGGACGGGGACAAACGAGGAGCCAGCTTCTCCAATGACAGCTGAATGTCAACTACCATTAATAGCCTCTGGTATATCCCGTAGGCACAGAGCACACGCACAGGCGCTACGTTTACCCTCGCCTGGTAAACCTCGGTTGCTTTCCACCCCCTCTCCAATGTCAAACCGTAACGCACGGCACGGAAAGTTCACTAACAATGTCGTTGAGCTTCGGTGAGTTCGGCGACTTTTAATACTCCTCTGACACGCACGTGAACCCACTGTGGCTAGACGACTAAAAACCTTTTCAAAAGCAGCATTTAAGACAGCACGGCGGCATCTGCTCTGAAACCGGCAGGGGAAACGAGGAGGTGCATTAATATTTCAGCGCCGTCCCAGGTTGTGACAAGCCGGGTAGCGACCTGCGCTCCGCTTAATCTGCTCGACTGGGCACGGACCCTGGGAGGAACCTGCTAGCGATAGCGGTGACCTTCTTGACTTTGTATAAACGCCACCGCCTTCCTCTCCGCGCAGCGCTGACGGTGCACCCGCTAAGATACGAGAGCGATTCAGTCCGAGAGGAAATGTCCGGTAGCCCCTGAAAGTGTCAGAGCAACAACAACATGTCCGAAGCAAAAGTGATCCTATAGGTGGAGGAAGTAGAAAACCTGCTCCCACTTATCTGAAACGGCGCCTCACCTCGCCCACAACTGGTACAGGCCTTGCAACTAGCATTCCCCCCTCTCTGCACCTGTACCCATCCACCGAGAAAATCTCTCTGGCTGGAGGTTGAGCAGGGAGGTCCAAGAGAGTGAGTTGGCTCCCCCCCGGGGCCAGAGAGAGCGAACCCCTGGGTTAAACGGCTCTTACGTAATGGCCGAGTGGCGGATTCCTGCCTCGGCATGGCTTAAGAGCTGAGAGAAGTGGAGCTGGATGTTTCTGGGAGGCGAGAGAAGAAACCCAAGTCGACCGAAGTGAGAAACAAGGGGGGGGGGGGGGGGGGAAGGGTAGTCAATCTTTGGGCATCCAGAGGGTGTAATAAAAATGAGCGAGGCCACACACACGGCGCTGCCTCCCACCGCGGCCTGGCCAGTACACCTTTTTGGCTTCTCCTGCGTCGAGGCGGCCATGCGTTATGACTTGCCTCACTCAACTTCAGCACTATTTCACATTCGGTGTAGACATCGGCGCAAAAAAAACTACCACATACAATCATGCAATGTCAGATTTGGCCGGCGGTGGCGAACCGCCCGTACAGCTGCTGTGCGTTTCTCGGCTCTTATCTTGATGCGCTTCACAATGAGTTCCTCCACTGACATATCCCTTTTCCTGGACTTGCTGCCAAATAGTGCCTTGACAATGATATCGCTCTGGGAAGCAGGTTATTTGGATACATTTACCTCTTTGGAGAAAAGGGGGTAAAAAAAATAAATAAAAGCTTTAATTGAGCGCGTTCAGTTGTGTGGATGCCAGGATTGCCGGTGACCTAAAGCAATCAGGACCCTGTCTCTGTTTACCCTGGCCGGACGCCAGAGTGACTGAACCAACAGCAGTGGGAGAAAAGAGCTTATCTCGCTCAGGAGATCAAACCTCCGACTGCTAATGCGAAGGCGAGACGGAGAAGGAGAGGAGCGCTAATGAGCCTGAAAATGTACCTCAACATACCGCTAACACAATGGCTGTCACATGTCCGTATGAAAGCCCTTAGGAACTGTGGCGCTCGGGACATGTCATGGCAGCAGCAGTGCAGCGGGGGGTGACTAAGCAAGCTACATTTTAAGAGAGATTCTCGTGGTTAGAAAAATAAATGGTTACTAGAACTATTTTACGCTTGATGACAGCATATACGTCAGCTAGGTGTAGCCTGTAGTTGAATGTAGGGCTGCACGATTGTGGCAAAAATAATAATTGACATACATTTTAAACTTTTCACTTTTTTCAGTGCAGTATTTCTCAAAGTAGTAGCAGCTACAAAATCTTTTCACTCTTCCTCTTCAAATACTAATAGATTAGTACGACCCTAAGGCAAAGACCAAAGTATCTCCAACTGACAGACGATGATCCAACTAAACTGAAACATCTCCACATTCAGACTCAAGGATTTCCCTCTGTAACATTCGGCCTATCCGTCCTTCTCCAGTTTGCTCGTCGCTACGTACTTTCCAAAGATGGGCTATATATCGCTTCTATCACAGCAAATTTCATGATAAATCTTTGAAACATAAAACTGTGATATAGTTGAATGGACGCGATTGGCACAGCATCTACACGCTGTGACTACATGGATTTGAATTGAGCTACTGTCACATTTAGCTTCACCGTGCTGTACAAAATACTGGAGAGGTGAGTAGAGGAGGGGGGGTAGCCTAGTTTTCCTCTTCAAAGACAAACAAATGAAAAGATAGAAAGGCTGGAACAGGTCGATCTCTGCCCACTGATGAGCAGGTGGGATGTGTTGGGAGTAAATGTGTATCCAGAATCTTCCCCATCCATCATGGAGGAACAATACAGAACACATGGCGCCGACTGGAGAGCCCAGGCACCTAGCACTTTGGCCTGCAGCACCAGCTGTGTTTGCCTTTCCAATAGGGGACGGATGGTAAGTGAGACCTTATGGCTACTGGACTGAGGTAGGGGGGAGATCAATCACAATTACTATTGTTGCTGGGCTTGACTGGTAAGCAGGCTTATAGCCAAAGGAGTGTGGGTGGGGGTGCAGCAAGGGGCTGTTGGCTCTCTGTGGAATGTGAGGGCACGTGGCAAACACAACCACAAATATCACACGTGCATACACACAAAAGCGCAGACGTGATGCAGCTTGACTCCAGACCGACTTGAATTCGTAATCAAAGGCTCACCGGGGATTCACATCGAGAGAGCGGCGCGCTGAAAAGAAGGTGCTTTGAGCATAAAAGATCACAAACGCGCCCCATGCCGGGTTCACAGCAACGCTCACGATCGTCGAGACACCGAGGTTGATGGGTAGATCAATACACCGGCTACAGCACCCCAATCTCGTTGTTCATACATTTAGATAATCACGCTCGTACCTCAACAGCCACAGCTTGTAAATCATTTGGAAAGTGCTGAGACGGCAACCTTTAACAGACTGAGATATTGTACGTGGTCTGGCTTGCGTACAAGACGAGCATGTTCACCGATGACCATGTGATTTATGTGGCGGACGATAAAATTATAATGGCACGTCTACTAGTTATTTCTTCGGGGTTAATGGAAGTCTGATTCATCAGTTAAGTGTCCCGGTACTGTTAAGGAGTTGCCTCTCCCCCCTCCTCTTAACCTACGCCTCAATCTTCTGCTTGGTAACTCTTTAAATCTGATGCCTCGTTTGACGCATCGTTTAAGCGCCCGCCGCCGCTTAATCTCCATCGTCTTCGCAAAACCTCAGTACGTGACCCGAAAGGAACACGATTCAATTTGGAACCCGTGCATTAATCTCCTCCAAAAAAAAAAGGCGTCCAATTTGTGTCTGTTAAGGGGTGTCGACCTGAACGCGAACGGGGCCGTGGGGCACATCTGTTCAGCTAGAGGGGACGAGACCCACGTCGCTCTGCTGAGCTGGAGAGAAGGTTTCTGTTCAGCGTTGGAACAGATAAGTGCAGCTAACTGAGCAAATCCCTCAAAGTGGATGGGTGTGTGTCGGCCAGCCCCGTGGCCGCAGAAAAACATGTTAAATTCAGACTTCACTGAATAATGCAGCACACAAGGTACAAAGTGTCTCTTTTCAGCAGAGTAGGGTTATTATTTCCGGCCCGACTGCCACAATAAAGCAGGCTAGAAGGCGTGATGAGTAAAGTCAGTGTTGTGTTGCTGCTAGCCCTCTGGCCAGTCGTGCTGCGGGAGGGAGTGGTAGCTAACAGGAAGCGGCCGAACGCCACTTATGTGCCTTTTGGTTGGCATCACGGTGGACGCGGTAGCCAATGAGAAGTCCCCGGGCCAAGATGTCTGTCAAAACCAGCTTTGAGTTCACCTGCTTTTTATAGCAACCACTCCAGACACTGCTGCCCATACACTCCCAGCAAACACTTTGAAAGCCAAATATAATCTCGACCACAGCAGTAGGAAATAGAAACACACAGGGCAGCCATTATGCTCGCCGAGACTGGCTACAATGAAACGGACTGAAATATCGAAAAAAGCCTCGAAAAAAGATGTTTCGTTGTATTTTTGGGATTGGCGCCGAAAACCTGAAAATGCAGAGACAAAAAAACGATCCAGTATCTTGAAGGATGTGATTTCCATTAAACCCATTTCATTGGCTTTTCGTCTAGAAGATGTGGGGGATACAGTCGAGCCATGTAGAGCCCCTGTAGTTTCCCCCTGCGGTGCCTCTCTACCTAGAGACAGTAAAAAGCCTTCATCCCTCCTTACGGAATGTGACAATAAGCACAGATGTTACCCATGCCTGATAAGTCACATGCACGCCACCTTATATGGAGAAAAATGTGCCGGAGAGAAGACATGAAACATTGGCGTTTCTCGGCCAATGTGCTAGCACTTCAGAATTAACGACGACGGGCACTCGCACACAGCCCTCCACATGGCCGGCGAGAGGAACAGTCTCGCTCGACGGAGGTGGACTGGGCTTCTTCCGAAAGTCACACAAAGCAAATCAGCAAAACTCAAACAACCAGATTCTTTCATGAGTTCTCGTTGTTTTTGTGTCCCCTGTTTCATAACGTGACCGAAGCCCTTCAACCTAAATTAGAAGAGCGATGAGTTGTAGATGCCTGTGCCACCCAGAGAGCGGGGTAGCATTACGGCATTACCCTTTTGTCACGGGTAAGCAACTCTGACAACGGATAGTCCTGCCAGCTGAAAGGCATAACTGGCACTCGACGTCACATGAGGAACGACTGAACGAAGCGAAAACAATCACATATTTTCCGCTAAAAAGAAAATTACCGGCCACGCTCTCTGTAGCGTTCGGATTCAAGACCCCGTTTGGGCCGGGGAGGGAGGGAGCGGGGGAACAGAGCAGTAAAAATAGAAATGTTCCTTGTGGTCGTGGGTTTCACTGCCGTAAAAAAAAAAAAAAAAGTGGACCGCAAAGACCGAGGCATGCGTACGGTGCCTCAGCCCTCGACCCGCCGGTTTTGGTTAATGGGTGCATGTCTTCACATGAGAACAACAGCAATTTTTTAAATAAATACAGATTTCTGCATAGTCCATTAGACAGGCAGGGCGCCTGGAAGACCCGCTGAAATATAAACCAATCACACAGCATGTTCCCCCTTCCACAAAAACAAACAGCACACATTCTTGGGTAACCCTTCTCTCAGGCAAAGGGCCAGGGGAAGAACTTTCTGGACTGGATTAACGCCGATTAAGGGGAGCATCAACTGTTCATGAATCATTACAGGCAATAATAACAAGCACGTCATGATTACGTTTGTGCACATTTCTCCGAGGTTAACCCCCGATCAATAAAGAGGACAGAATCTAACTGGGGCCCTCAGACAGATAAATGACCGGGCAGCTTCACTAGTCAAACATCAGCCAGCCTGCTCAGCGGCGTGCAAGGTAGCAGGACAATCAAACCGACAACCCGACACCTTAAAGGGCCGTGGGTTGCCATGACAGAGGGCCATCGATGCCAAAAGGCATGCCCGGCCCTTCCTCCTGCTCTCTGGCTCTGTTTGCTCTGGTCAGGCCCTTCACTCCAGGGGTCCCCGGGGCCCTTTTGTTGTCTAGATATGCGGTTAGAGGGCCCTTCCACCCCAGCACACGGCCACAGTACCTCCCGGAAATAAAAAAAACAACAACAAAAGAAGCCGGGGGTAAATCACCTCCACAACACAAATCGGCACAACATAGCCCAGTATTCGCTCACCCATTTCTCACTCCATAAATCAGTGGGAAGAAAGGGGTGCAGCAGGCAGCCCTGCTCTGACACCGCTGTAGGCTGCATGTTGAACATATCCACGCTATTCACTCATTTAAGCACTTGCACTCATCTATTGTGTCGCAGGAGTAATGAGCAAAATACCAGTGTGTGGCGTTTTCAAGGACTTTCAAGGCTATTGAGTGGATACAAACCTCAGCATGTCAATATGCTGCCATGGTCTGGAGCAGTTTAACACTGCACACACAGATTTAGTCAAGTGTGTTGAGGAAAGTGGAGAAACAGCTTAAGTCTCACTTTAAATATTTCATGATGAAGTCTCTCTCTCTCTCTCTCTCTCCAACTACACTGTACTTTAGCAGCGGTCCACGTACTTTCACAATAAAATGCTTTTCAGTTTGATAGAATAAGAATCGCTGTTGTATTTCTATTTGAACAGCTGCAGTCACATTTATTACACACAGCCACCGATGTAATGAGTCACATTAGGATCTAAAAACGTGCGCAAACTTTTGTCCGACAAAAACACGCCAACTTTTAAATGTCCCGGATCGTAATGCATGTAAAGAGTTTGCAGCAGAAATGAATTGGATATAAGACGCTCCTTTCTCAAGCACCGGGACTGTAAAACAAGTTCGCGTGCAACTTACCGGTTAAGGTTTGCTCTGTCGGAACATGCTATTGTTGTCGTCGGTATCTCTCACCGGCCTCGCAACCATTCATTCTACTGCTATTGTAGTTGTTTTTGGAAATGTAAAATCGGAATTTTCTTGGATAGTATTTCCACGATGTTCCCGGGACGCAGCGCCAAGAGACTGCGGACTCCTCCCAGACAATGTGGGGTTAAACTCCTCCTTCCAGCCGACACTGTGTGTGTGTGTGTGTGTGTGTGTGTGTGTGTGTGTGTGTGTGTGGGGGGGGGGGGGGGGGGGGGGGAAATCACCCAGCGGCTCTCTCTGTCAGAATAAAACACTACTACGTGGTTTAATGCGAAGGTATACCAAAATTAATATTTTAAAAAAAAACAGCGGATTTTCAATCAGTGGTTCCCAAACCGGGGTCCGGGGACCTCCAGGAGTCCCCAGAAAATGAAGATGAGTTTAATCCCACTGTTATTTCACTCACTTGAAGTTAGCTGTTTTGATTAGAGGGTTTACTGCCCCGAGGTGGTTCCAGATAGTAGTTTAGGAAATGAAGCAGACTTTGATTTCACTATTAGTTCACTTACTAGACATTACATCTAGCATCAAACAGGGTTCCTTGGGACAAAAACCTTATTGACGTGTAAAACGTTTGGGAGCGTCTGTGTTACTTGTTTCCTGCCCTCAGGTTCTCAGCCGGACCCGCTTCAGCCTGGAAAGGTGAGCACGCTCTGCATAACATTTAAAAGCCTGTCTGTCACACAACGACGCCCTCTGTGAACCGATGAGTGGGCGAGGGAGAGAAAGAGAGAGAGAGAGAGAGAGAGGGGAGAGGAAACAGGCTTGGCTTTCCTCAGGCCATCAAACAACATGCCTATGGTGAGAATAATCATGATAATAATAATTACTGTTGTGTGTGTGTGTGTGTGTGTGTTTCCCTCTTTTCGTTTTATGGCGGTCATTCCCGCTCAGCCATTCCAAATGCCTCCACAGTTTGTGCTAATTGCGACGGCCAGGCCTTCCTGCTGCCTCCCTCCCCGATGCTCGCGAAGCACAATCTGGCCTCGCGTTTTATAATGTGGATCTTTGCTCAGGCGTGTCTGGCAGCCTTGTCTGTCCTACGTATCAGCCTCTTTACGGCAGCTACATATAGAGGGGGGCCCCCGCATGGTGATGCCTATCTCTCTTCTCTCTCCTGTCGTCCATTGTAGTGGCAGATACTGTAACAGAGGCCTATCAAGATCTGTCCGCACAGCAGCGTCCCCTCGTTCCCTCCAGCGGGGGCTTTAGCTGCGAGGCGTTCGAGGCAGATAACCCAGCTTTTATTTTTCATATCTAACGATGCATCTTCAGGTGTGTCAAAGGCTCACGCAGACCAATTAGGTTGTGAAAGGAAGCGAGTGCATACACATGGAGACGTGCTAAAGACAAAGCTCTGTTGTTCTTAGAGGGAATACATCGGTTATCAGTGGGTTAGTCAGTATTCTGCAGTGACATGCTTCTGCAACGCCTTACAGCCAAGCTGCGTGAAAACGAGAGCAAGCTAGACAGGAAGAAGAAATCCAGCTGCTCTTGGAGGCTTCTGATCTAAAGAAATAAATAAAATGTCTTCATGTATTATTATTATTATTATTACACACCCGATGGTTCTGGGTACGTTCTGGCCACATGGAGGCTCTCTGTGTGTTGTGTGTCGTCTGGCAGCTTTTTCACTCTGCATCTCATTGCCACCCATCAGCCCTCTCTGTCTGTCCCCAGTCAATCTAGCCCTGCTCTGCTCTGGTCTGGGTGAGGTGTGGAGGAGATATGGCCTGGGCTAGCCCAACATCCCCTCTACACACACACACACACACACACACACACACAGAAGACAATAATGCCGGTCAAAATGTTGGTGTCATCGGTTTATAGCTTTTTTTAAAAACACACTATTGGGAACTAAAAAACCAGTGAGCTCAGCCAACATTTCCTTTTTTCTGCTGACACAATACTCCACAGATAAGCAGACAGGTATGGGCACAGAGACAAACACACACAAACACACACACACACACACACACACACACACACTTATTAACACCTCTCCCCTCAAATGAGGCTGTGCGACATCCAAACGCCCCCAGCCCAGCCATCCTCACTGACACCACTTTGTTCTGGCATTATGGCCACTGTAATAGGGTCGTCATGGTAATTGTGTGTGTGTGTGTGTGTGTGTGTGTGTGTTTTATGTGTGTGAGAAGATCCCCTGCTAAGTGATTTTCTCACCCTGCTCAGCGCTGCCTATTGTACAGCGTGATCTGGCCATTATTACCACTGTATGAGGCGCTGAGCTGCGAGGGCCGGTCTGTTCAATGTCCGTATGTAATTACCACGCTCATTTGTCACGTAGTCTTTAATGGGCCGGGGCGGCTGGGAGAAAATGACGACAGCTTTGTCTCACGCAGCCCTTTCAAAGGCTGGCGGGACGGTGTGTGTGCGGTAGGTGCACTGCGGTCGTCTGGGAGGAAAGATGCTTTTAAGTGGGGGGGGGGGGGGGGGGGGGGGGGGCACCATTGAGAGCTGCTGTGAGGTGTGTGTGTGTGTGTGTGTGTGTGTGTGTGTGTGTGTGTGTGTGAGATAGAGAAAGGCTGTAATCAGACAAGACTCAAATGCCACACCCTAAAACAGCTTCCTTGCTTGTTTCTAAACAGACATAAAAGCGTCTTCCTTGAAAACAACCTCAAAGAGCCGCCGTCAGCAACTCCCACAACAGACAAGCGGAAATCTTTACATTGAACGCCGATGGAAGGGTGAGGCCCGAGTGAAGCCCAGCAAGAGATGCGATAAAGCCGGGGCCCCTTTTTGTAATGGCTTTTAATTGAACGCGACAGGTCTGATCCAAGTGATAGCTCGCAGACTCCTGAGGGCCGAAACTAATGAGAAATCAATGACGACAACGAGTGAACTCTCGTGTCACGGCAGCGATCCTCGCTCAAGCCCGTGTTATTCTGGTCTTTAAGAGGTCTGACAAAAGCACTTAAAGCCCCCAGATTTACCTTCCCAGACAATTGATTTCTTGCTTGCACTTAGAAATAGATGAAATATATAAATAATATTATTAGAATCAGATGAACTGAGAACCTCCAGCTGCTTCACAGGAAGTAGGAAAAAAGACTTATTTTCAGGTCATCATCTCTGTACTGAACAAAGGGATTTCACTGGATTCCTTGGACTATAGAGTCATGAAACTTGCATGTAAACTTTCATTTTGTGCAAAAAAAACAGAACGAAGCGGTCGCCCTCGGCATCGGAGCGTAGCGTTCCCTATAAGTGGGAGTTAAGGATGATGATGACTGAATGATGAAAGTGAGCTCCATCTCTCACGACCTGCGCCTGCTATCAGAGGACATAAAAAGCCGTATGAATGTAGCGGTGTCGGGTACACACGTGATGGATCTGTCTCCCGCGTCTCGCATCATCTGTCTGTCCGACTGCCTGTCTGCCGCCCAATATGTCATTACTGAGAGAGGGAAGGCGAGCGAAAGAGAGAGAGAGAGAGAGAGAGAGAGAGAGAGAGAGAGGGGTGGTGGGGGGGGGGGTCAGACGTGCCTGAGCTGTTGATTACTTGAGCTCTAGGTGAAGAAACTATCACAGGGGTGTGACAGAGGGAGAGGAGTTGAAGGAGTTTCTTGTATGGAGAGGAGATGGAGACTGGCGTTTGATGAATGGGAGAATGGGCTTGTGAGGCAGAGCTGAAGCTGAAGAGCTGGGAGTGTGAAGATGGCAGCGTACTCATAAAAGGTTCACACGAACAAAAGGACACGTTTGCGGCCACGTCGGTGTCGGCCTCTGCAGTGTGCACGGACTAGCTGGACGAATCAGTCTAAAATATCACATGATTGGTTGTGTTGCGGGATAGTGTCTCCATCTTATAAAAACTATTATAAAAATGATTAAAAAAAACAGCGAGATGGGCTCACATTTTTGGATAGACCATCTCCAACAAGTCTAGCCAAATTGGTGAAAGCCAAGGCGGGAATAAAACGGTCCCTAAACTACAATACTACAAAGCCGAGGTGAGCATACACACATCCATTTCGGGTCTTCATTCACCTTCATTGTAAGTATACTGCCGCCTTAAGAGAGAATAATGTGTGGGAGAGAGCATGTGGGTGCTGCCCTGGTGACGCAAATCCACAGGTCGCCCTGCAGGCTTTGCAGATCTGAATCAGAATCGACGTTATTTTTTACTGTGACACAAAGCATTTACCAGACAGTTGCAACATACAGGACTGACGCAACATCTCGCATACGAACACAGACGCGCCCACGTGCCTCGGCGTTCAGGATTCCCAGGCTACTCATGACGTACACGTGCCTGACAATCCCAGTCTTTTACTGTCACCGTTGGAAAATTCAGCTCTTCACTACGCCCCAACGAGAGGAAAAACAACAACACAGAATCGGCCAGCAGGTTTAGATTCCTGGACGATTCCTGGACGCGGCAAATGTCAGGCAGGGCGTGCGACCTCACGCGTGATTCATAAATGCGGTCCAACGCGCCCAGGCGTTTTGGCGACACGTGCACCGTCGTTTACGCGCGAAGAAGGGAACCATGCGACGCAGTGCACACGAGACGAGACGAGACTGTGTGACACCAGACTAAACACCCACGCCGATTCTGCCACCGTTCCCCTGCCCGCTACAGGGCCACGCTGCCCACCTACGTCGGCTCAGGATATGCGGCAGCCTGGGGATTTTCTCCGTGAAACGCTACAGCGAATGATTTCTGCAGTGACTGACGAGAAAATTGCCCGTCGGAAAAGACCGTGTTTGTCTTTCCCATCAGACCGTGTTATGTCTGGCGCACGGCGGTGGCAGCGCCGTAGATGCCGCGTGTCCAAACACGGAGAAAGAGAAAATATGACGGATGGGCCGACGGCTCGGCCAACTCGATGTGCGGTCGACATCGGACACCGATCTAAAAAAAAATCGATGCTCGTTCTGATTCTGCTTTTGACTGAATGTAGGTCAGATTTGACAGTGACAAAGCTGAGAGCATGTAAGTAGCCAAATATATCCCACATGAGAGAGGAAGGGTATTAATGATTTAGAGACTGCGGGGAGACAACTTCATGAAAGAAAGATCAGGACTGGACAAGCCTGGGTCCTTTACAGAGTGAATAAGGGAGGAGCCCAAAGCCCCCCGGGGTGGCGTGAGACTTTAAACCTCATTCCTCCTCCACTCCTGGTCAAATGACTACAACCACAGCCCGCAGACCTCCACGAAGCTCTACTCCCTCCCTCAGACACTGAAAAATCGAGTTATCCCAGCATCTATCGTCTGCTGTGAATAACACGTAACGAGCGAACCAAACTGCGACTGTAACTCAAGGGTGCTATTCAGTCAGAACCAGAGAGGGATGATTCCAATGAGCTAAACGCAATTTACTGACTCTCAAGTGTAATGTGATTTGGATTGGGCTCATTTCTGCCTGTTCTAACTCAATATGGGAACAACAGACGATCTCATAACAAGCCTCTCTCTCATGTCGGAAAACACACATTTTAGAGGCAGAAATTACAGTTTATTTCAACACGTGGCAACAAGCAGCAGCAAAACAAGCAGGCTATAACTGCAGCTTTATCCCCCCCCCCAATGTAACAGCCAACGCGTCAGAAACAAATGGGTGTTATTGCTCCATTAGGACCGGTGGTTGTCCCTCCGCCCGAGCCTCCTAAGGTAACGTTCCCACACCCATTAGGCCCCAACGCCCCGCTGAGAAACACTTTTTTTTTTTAACACCCACGTGAAGGAAGCGGAGCGCAGGGGCTGTTAAAAGTTACCTTGTTAAACTCACGGACTGTAACTCTACTTCATTTCACTTTCTTAATTAGAAACACACAGCGCTCCGGGTCTTTCCCCACAAAAACACAACGCCGAGGAATGGACGACAACAAGAGCTAGGCCACTTGTTCTGTCTGACGAATAAGGAAACGGATGAGCAGGAGTTGCTAAGGGGAATCTGTCTGGACCGACTTGTCTCGCAAGTGTTGTGATGGCGTGAGAGATTGTGCATGCATGTGTGTGTGTGTGTTGCATTCACACGGAGGCTTAAGATTAAGATGATTAAGATCGGCGTTATTGAGCAGTGAGGGAAAACTGGGCCGTTGCAGCAGAAATCAATTTAAAAAAATCTTGAGGATTAAAAGATACAACATCTTCATCGTGCCAAGCGAGTTCCTATTGGCTAGAAAGATTTCCCATGTTGACTGCAGACTTACAGGGCGTCTGCCAGCTTCATCAATTTAAACCGAGTACGTTTTAAGAGCGTTTTAATGCTATGAATACATGAAAACAACTGCAGACCTATGAGATTATTATTCTTTTTATTTCTGTCTATTTCAGAAGCTGCATCCCGCCTGGACTGTTTGTATCTGTGCACGGGGGAGAGCATGTGGACAAAGAGAAGCACTCAACAGGTTCTCCAGTCTGTGTAAAAACCCCATTCATCCAACAGCAGTTCCTCCCCTGGTGTTTCTGCTCTCCCCGAGTATGTGTATGTTTACCTATTAGCCTATTTAGCTAATAATAGATAATGGATGTGTGCATGCGAGACTCTTTTCATTTGGGCTGTGAAATCGGATTAGTGCTCCCAGTCGCAGCGTGCTGTGATGTGTGTGTGTGTGTCTTGTGTGTGTGTGTGTGATGAAGTCTCCTTGAAAAGGGCAGGGTGGGTACTTTCCTCTATACAGCAGACAACTGGGAGTGTGTGTGTGTGTGTGTGTGTGTAGAGGCGATGGAAAAAATAATGGAAACACCTACAAATACAAATACATATGAAATGCCTAATAAGGAGTAGGGCCACCCACTCCATCCACTCTGAGCTCTAGAGCTTCCCGTAAAGGTCCAATCGTGTTTATATTTGGTCATTGTGGAGGCCATGAAAGGCATTTGACTTCACTCATGATTGTGTTTATCAGCGTGTATCATCTGGGGAATATGGGGAACATCTTGAGGGGGAACGGTGTTTGGGAAGCTGGGTCCTGTAAAATGGCCTCATTTCGCCTGGCCGTTTTTACGACCGACCACGCAGAGCAATCATAGGACCTAATGACTCCCACGAGGTGGCTGCCCATTCCATTACAGATCCACCGCATTACTTCTTTTTTTTCTTTTTTTTTCCATTGCTTAGGGGTCCAGGTTTTGTGGTGCTCATACTAGGTTATTTGTCTGAGCGCTGGCCCTGCACACGAGCAGTTTCCGAGAGGCGGCCCGGCTATAAATACACAGCAACGCGAAGCTCATGACACACAGCGTTTGTTGAGACTGTGTCACAGAGGTGTTTATTTAATCCTGTGGTGATTTTTTGTATTTAGGCCCGTAGTTTTATAGCGCTTAGCAGCTATCCCGTTGGCCCATTGGTCAACTTACCCATTAAGCGATGAGAATGTAGACACCAAAACCATCCACGTGTCCCCGGTAGATCGTTGGCTCAAGTGCTCCATGGTAAACACATCAGCACACACTATGTTGAGTGACTGCAGGCCACTAGCATTATCTCAAATATTAGGAAATGATTATTTGTTCCAGCTCTGAAGCTAACCGGTAAGTATTTTTTAAATCCTATGGTGGTGAAAAGAGCGGATGAATACGTTGCACACCTGGAATAGTTTGATAAATAAACTGTGGCTGCATCAGCTGTAATGCAGCTATAATGAAATATTTCAGTTTTTGAATGGTATGAATCTACAGGCCATGTAATAAAAAAACATTTTATAAAGCTTTTTATTACTAAAAGGTCTTTTTTAGTTAGTATGAGTTGCATAGTATGCTGAAGTGTTAGCATGGAGCACTGGAGCCAAAGATCTACCGGGGACACGTGGATGATTTTGGTGTCTATGTTCTCCCCAAACTCCCAAATACTCCCTTATTGTTGTTTTGAAAGCTCACATATAAAAGTATCAGACTTTGAAATCTGCCACACATTGCTAATTGCGATTCAACTGAAATTGCCTGTGTAAATGTGATTTTGCTACTTTTCATGTTACGTTTCTGTTATTTTGTGTGTGTGTGTGTGTGTGTGTGTGGGGGATGTTCGCTTCCACCTGCTCACTGCTGGCAGGGATGTGAACGTGTGTGTGTGCAGAGATAACATGTTTGTGGAGGAGAGAGAGACAGTCTTAACTAGTGTGTGTGAAGGCTAATTCTTCAATGTCATCCCCCCACCCCCCCATCATCCATCCAGCCCCCTCTTCCGCGCTCACCGTCCTCCCCCGGCCTGACACGGCCCACGCTTTACCTCCCTCACACAGCCACTCTTATGGGAGACGAGTGCTCGGGTCATGTTTCTCATTTTCACCCTGGGAGAGGGGGGGGGGTGGGAATCGGGTGGGAGAGGAAGAAGAGGCTGAGATTTGGGGAGAGAGAGAGAGTAGAAAGAAAGAGTGTAGGCCAAGTGGGCTGTCAGAAGGGCAGACTACCTGCTTACTCATGTATGAGCTACAACACCCCCCACCTGCCCCCTGACCTCCACCTCTCGCCTCCACACCAGGGTCAATATAGTTTCATGTCCTTCATTTATTTTTCATTTCGACGCTTTCTAATTGCGTTTAGTTTGAGTTCGCTTCAGGAATGTGTTGACTAGATTTAGTTTAGTTTTCATTTTGGTATCAGTATTTCTTTTTAGCGTCTCTACATATTCCACATACGTTTTTATGTTCGGTTTCGTCCTTTCATTTAGGGCCAAAGTACCAAAGCGAAGAACACTGACATGGTTGGTAGTGGTTTTCTTACTATATGGTCTGTAGATTCATACATTTCAAAATAAAATATCATTAACTCAATAGCTGATACAGCCAGTTTACCTTTGGATTTAATTTTATTAGCTCGCCATCGCCACATATTTTGTATATATTTATAAATATTTGTATATATTTTACCAGACACACAAAACTGATCGACTTAGTCACATACGATTTGAAATGACTTACCATGTAACCTTAGAGCTGCTACAAGTTCTATTTTTCTCACTTTTGAGATAACGCTAGTCACCTGCCATCACTCAACATAGTGTATGTCAGCATGGAGCACCGGGGACACATGGATGACCTCGGTGCCCATGTTCTCACCACTTAAGGGGTAAGCTGACCAACGGGCTTACATGCCCTCTCTCTCTCTCTCTCTCCACACTCAGGACCAGATGAAAAAAAAATGAAGATAATCCAGCAGTTTTCTGTCAGTTTTATTTTTAGTTTGTTTTGGAGCCGGGTAATAGTTTCTGTTTATGACAAGGACCTCGCTACCCACCCCACTTCCACCCCCGTCCCCACCAGGCCAACACAGAGGCTGGGATACCTGGGCACCTCACCAAGCAAGGAGATATCTCGCCATAAAACGCTCGACTGGGGAGTAAACGATGGGAGGACAGCGGAGAAGGAGAGATAGAGGAGATAGAGAAGCGAGAGGCAAGGGGAGAGAGAAAGGATTAGGAGAGGAAACAGGGTGGAAGGAATAATGAGAAGAGTGAGGGAGGACTGGAGGGTTAAGATGAAGGGGCGAAGAGGGGAAAACGAGGAGGACGGTGCGGAGGAGTGCAGCGTCAGCGCTCCTGCTCCTCGTCTCTCATTTGTCATTTCGTTTGCGGGCGCCGCGGGGCGATACATGCATAGTTTTCCACCGCATCAGAGGAGGACAAATGATACCTGGGGATGGAGGGGGGAGAGAGGGGAGGAGAGAGAGAGGGAAGATGGAGTCACAGGAGGAGGAGAGGCAAGGCGAGAAAAGGAAGGGAAGGGGGAGGAAGGAGAGCAGTGATGTAGTGCAGGGTAAACCTAAACTCAGCTGACCAACATTTTTCATGCCGACATAAATCTTCATGACATCATTTGTAGTGTACATCACAGTTGTATCAAACTGATACTGAAGATATCTGAAGGGGGGGAAATGGAATGGATGATTTTCTGAAAACATGATCGATTTTTATTCACATTGGTGATTGATTGTATGATGCTCATCGACGGGAGGTCGTAGTTTACCCACCTTTTTATTTACCACTACATCGAGGAGAGGGAGGGAAGGGAAGGAAGCATAAGGAAAAGAGGGAGGCGGAGGAGAGAAGAGAGCGTGGGAGCCAATGGGTTTCTCCAATATCCTCTCTAGGCCACGGACCTCTCAACCCTGATCAAAGTCTTGTGACACGCACACACACACACACACACACACACACACACACACACACACACACACACACACACACACACACACACACCGCTAAGCGTGACATCTGCTCCGGAGTGGCCCTGTCACACTGCAGTCTCTGCTGGGGCCAGCGTCACAGATGTTCTCAGCGAGGTCCTCAGTCCATCCCTCCACCCTTGGGAGAGCTCAGACCAGGTCCAGAGAGACACAGAGACAGGAAATCTGTTCTTTTTCTATTTAACAGGCGAGTGGATCCATACCCCCCCACCCCCCCCACCAGACCTTACTGCCAACGGACATTAAACAGTATGAAGAGAGGGGGGAGATTTATTCCAGTGTGTGTGTGTGTGTGTGTGTGTTTCTTGTGTATGTATATGGATGGAAAATTTAGAAAAAGAAACAAATCGCGTAGGTATATGAGAGAAAAACTAAGAGTGTGTAAGAATGTGTGTGTGGATGAAAGAAATAGGTGCATAGGTGTATGAGCGATCAAGAGAGCGCACGTGTGTGTGTGTGTGTGTGTGTGTGTGTGTGTGTGTGTGTGTGTGAGAGAGAGAGATCCCAGATGCCTGCTGGCCATTAATAAACATGATCATGAAAGTTTAATCCCCATCAGTGGGGTGGCAGGGGAACCCCCATGGGTGATATTGACAAAGTCTCTCTCTCTCTCTCTCTCTCTCCCACACACACTCACACACGACAGATTGGAGTAACAGCAGGAGGCAGGTTTGAATCACTCCACATGAGGTTAACCACTCATGAGCAGGACATTGGTTTTCTTCTCCTATGTGAATATAGATCCGGCCTCTGTTGAACGGATCACGCAGCCGAGAGGTTGGATGGTCCGACTGTCGTGAAGATCTATCTCTTTAAGGTGTTTTATATAGACAGCTTCAGGGGTGATAGTACTTCCTGGGTGTTGGGGACATAACGCAAGGGAGGGGCTGTTGTTCAAAAGTGTTTCAAACATTTTCCTCGACATGCTTGAGCCGTCACAAATTGTGGGTTTGTCAAAATGGATAAATTCCCGCCACCAGGACATGATCACGGTGTCTCGGGGAAAGGAAATAAAGACCCAAACATTTGCCGCCATACCATGTTGCCTCTGTCACTTTGACAGATTGGTTGGAATGGTTATGTACGCCTACTGCTACAGCGTGAGGTAACCACTGAAAATATGCCATTTTCCAGGAAGTAAAAGTCATGGGATTTTGATATAAAAATACAAGCAAATGAAAATGTATTTTTCATTTCATTGTGACTTCATGGATCTCCTAACCCACCTGACAGAATTTGTTTGGGTTTCAGTGGAGTTTTTGTCTCACATGATGGTCTAAATACTGTTTCAGAGGCATTTCCCCACTGATAAAAATAAAAGTGTGGGAGAAACACTTGTTTGGGATCTTTTGGCGTTCAAAGATAAGATATTTAATATTGGCAGAAATGATCAGGCTATCGGCAGCTTCACTTGAAAAATCTCAGTATCGGCCATCAAAACCTGTATATCGGTCTAACCCCACTTCAGACGTCTCCTGCAGTTCCATTTGGATTTGAGTGATAAACCCTCTAGCTCGCTGTAAAAGACACTACAAGGTTTGATCACAGAACTCACTCTCAATCAAACTCTGAAAAAAAAGGAGCCCCATTCCTTACAAATCTGTCACCTTTCTTCAACGTCGCCGCCCCCCCACCCCCCCCTGTGATTCAGGTGAGTCAGGGATTTCCTATCTTTTGATATAACGCCGTCTGCTCCCTCTCTTATGCTCACTGCTGAGTGATGCCTCTGTTCTCAGGAGGGGATCTGCTGCTACCGTTGTTAACAAACAGCAAAACAACAAGGAGGCCTTCAGGGCTAATTAGCAGCTAGCTGCTGCGCTGTGCTAACAAACAGCAGAAGGGGAGAAACGGGGATTAGGGGCGAACAAATAAGAGTCACATGCGTAGGCAGGTATACACACACACACACACACACACACACACACGCACACACACACACACACACACACACTAAAGTCCCTAATGGAAACAATGAGACCTTCTGTGCTGGTTGATGAACCAGGTGTCACATCTGCAGACACAAGCTGAGTCAGCACATGATAAACAGCTTTTATAAGGTCTTCCTTTCAAATGATGGCAGTTTGTGTGTGTGTGTGTGTGTGTGTGTGTGTGTGTGTGTGTGTGTGTGTACTTGTGCGATTCAGAGAATAATAGACAGCAGTATATGTGCATTAAGCCTGTGTGTGTATGTGTGCTGGTGAAATTGGATGTTTTATCACACTGTAGCTGCAGACGTGTGCAAGAGAGAGCGAGCGAGCGAGAGAGAGAGAGAGAGAGCGAGACCGCATTATAAGAAAATTGATGTAAATGTTTTGGGAGTTCATTAAATGTGTGCGCACATGCATGTGCACGCTCCCAACCTCACGAGAGCCAGTGCTGATGTGCAACTCTGACGGCGGGAGGCTGCATCCCCTACCTGCCTGTCTTCCGTGATACATTTCATATTACGAAATTCCCATAATTCCATGCACAATGTGCTGCGCTGTCAACCGCTCACCCGCTTGCTCAGCATCTCCACACACCGCCGTATCTTCTCCCTTACACCCCTCCACCCCCTCCAATCGCTCTCCCCCATCCCAGTTGGTGTTGGCACATTTAACAAGCTCCCTAGTCACCCCAGAATGCGCACACACACACACACACACACACACACACACACACACACACACACACACACACACACACACACACACACACACACACACACACACCTGCTGTGAATTATGATTGGATCCTCTCTAAAAATCAGTAAAGGTGTTTGTTGGTGTGGTTGTCTCCTTGACTACCGCCCTCTCTCTCCTCCACTTTCCCAGACATCTCTGGTGTCTCCAACCTGCTGAACACAGCGTAGGGCCGTGTTGACCTTTCACCCCGATGACCTCAACCTCCCCCGCCCCACAATACGTGGCGAGTTTGAGACAGAAAACAGAAGCATTACGAGAGCTTGTCTAATGAGACTGAGATGGCCACTTGGGGAAAACAGGCATTTAGGACAGATAGCCACGTGTAAACAGCTGTAAACAGATGATGTGTGTGTTTACAGATGTTGCTTGTGTTTTAAAACGGGGCCAGTAATAGGGAAGATTGCCGGGATAACAATGTTAACAGACAATAATCAGTTGTAAAGTGTCTCCTGTTAGACATGTTTATAGTAATGGGTTCAATTCAGGTTGCGTTGTGTCTCTGTTGACAGACTGCCAAAACACACGCGGTCATGTGTAGGACGGAGTATTCAGTGACGGGCATGCAGACTACTGAAAACACACACACACACACACACACACACACACACACACACACACACACACACACACACCTCCTCAGTCTGTAAATGCACACTGACTTGGCAAACCCAGCCCTTCCCTCAGACTTCCTGCTCCAGGCCTTGCGCAGACAAAAAAAAAACAACAACTCCCAAATTATTATCCTCCCCAAGAGAGGGTGAAATGAAATATCCCTTCTGAGAGCTGAGAAACCGGGCAGAGGTGGTGTAGTGACAAGCTAGTTTGAAGCCCCCTGTGAAGGCAAGCATCCACCCTGCTGGAGCAAGACACCAAAGCCCTACCAGCTCCAGGGTAACTAGTCTGAACTCCCTGTGGTTGGGGGGGGTTCCTATGGGAACCAATTAGGTAGCGCATTAGCATTATTAAAAACCCGTCCTCTGTATACTGTAACATTTCCCAGACGACGGGAACTGACTTAACAGCCGTCCCCTTTGCTTTGAACTCGGCGACCTCGCTCCTCGGTCGGGCCAATTTGCAGGGAGGTGCGACCTGCAGTTGGGGCTGAACTCGTGACTAGGCTCAATCCCTGGGTGAGGGGGGGAGGGGTGGGGGGGGGGGAACTCTGGACGCTTCGGCCCCGGCCTCTGGGAGTCTGCTGGCCCCGATAAGAGGGAGCCAGACAGGCGGAGGCGTCCTGAAGGCAGAGGAAAAGTTGTACACACACTCCCCCAGTGGAGAGCAATTACCTTAGCCGAGTGTGAGCAGAGATAGGGGGTTCCTCCTCTGCATAGCGAGGTGGATGGAAGATATATGACTCTGTTCTTGCTCCCCAACTACAACCCTGTGCCAATATGATAGCCGGGCATCCTGCTAGCCGTGGCAGACAGAGGCTGATTTTAGTCTGGGGGCTTTGGGAGGGATAATCAATAGCTTTAATCAATTAAGACTGCAGCAAATGAGAAGCTGCAGAAAAAGGGGCCAAGTCTCACACTAAAAAGGACCTGCCTTCCATTTATCACACTCTGCCCCTCTATCGATCTGAAAAAAAGGTATGGAAAGAGGTTATCTGATGAATTCATTTCAGAGCCATCCCGCTGCAGAGATCTCCGCATGGCAGCAATTTTTCCGCGCCCTTATCTTTGTTGTTCCCAAAGAAAAGGAATTTCACGTATAGGTATATTCGGCGGCGGAGCCCAGGATCTTTTATTCGTCTCGGTCAGAAGCAAAAGCACAGAAGGTAGGAGAGGTGAGCACTGCAGATTTTCACAGAGCACACACACACACACACACACACACACACACACTCCTCTCGGTCTCCCGAGCCGGCGCCGACTGCAGCACCACACTGACCTCAAATGGTCAAACAGTGTACTGACACTTACAGCTACACTGACGGTCCTTCTCATGGGAATAGAAGAGCAAACGAACGGTGGATTATGTCTTTCTCCCTGAACACATCACCGCCCTAACAATAAGAGAGAAGTGAAAAGTGACTAACGGAAAAAAACTAACATTAACAGGATTTTTTTTCTTTCTTGACTGGGTTAAAAATGGCACCGTGGCCATGCATCACTAAAATGCTTCACTGCAGCTAAAACGAATGAAATGCTATTAGCCCAGACGGCAGGATAGCTGACCCTGACCTGTCATTGGAAACACAGCTTAACTGTCTGAAAAGGCTCCCTAATGCAAGTGGATGAGGCCTTCTAGTCTGATGAAGAGGAGATTGGTTGATTCTTCCTCACGCCATAGTGCAACCCTTTTACGGGGCAACTCTTACAGCAGTCTAATTGACTTCCTCGCAACAGGGAAGTTCTTTCTCTGCCTTACAGCCTAAACCACACATAACCACTACCACCTGGGCATGAACTGGCAGTGAATTATCATTCCATTATCATTCAATTATCATTCCTTCGGTATTAGTCACCCATGCAGGGGTAATTCTCGACTAAAGGTCAGCCTCTGCCATGCTACCCGCCCCCCCCCACCTCCTAGGTCTGGCTGGGGTTTATATGGACCATCACATGCCAACGTGGCGTGAGTCTAGACACCACTGGTTGGCACAGGACCACCAGAAGACTCAAGCTGAGCAGAGTCTATGACTGCAGGCTATACAGCCTTTAATGTAGGGCTGGCAGAGAGAGACCAGTGCACAGCTACATATTGTCTGAACATCATAACCTAACCCCCGCGGTTTGACTGACAATGTATTTGGTCTTAATGAAATCAACTTCAACAGGCATGCCCTTTTCCTGCTCGAGTACAAACAGAAGGTTGGACTTCTCAGAGTTAGGATTTATTTTATTGCTGTTCGAGGGAGTGCCAGCCAACTGCTCTGTGTGTGCGTTTCAGGGCAGATAGGGGTTGAGTCAAAAGTCTCAGCCAGCCAACCTCACCTTCCTGTGAGGAGGTCAGCAGGGGGCCACACCTGGCTCACTGCCCAGGCCATCAGGAGCTACAATTTAGAGACTGAATCATACTGGAAACACACACACAGAGCAATTGGACGTTCTTAGCTAGGCTTTATCCAAGCTCAGCTCCCTAGATACTAAATCCACATCCAAACTCTAAAGTATATTTTTCTGTGTATTGATATTTGGATTAAGAAGTATAATTGAAGGCAGAATCATCACAATATGTTGTTTCTGCGTTATAATAATAAGCACTGACCAGGCTTCAGTAAGCAATTAATCAAATGAATCCTCTCGCTCGTGTTAGCGGACACTAGCCAGGCCATAAATGCAGAGGGGGTACAGAGCAGCTCTGTGAGAGCGTGCTGTGCCGAGTAAGCACTTCCTCCAGCCATACCAGCCTTGTCCCTGGCAGTGCAGGGCGGAGGGGTAGAGGCAGCCAGCATCCTGCCCCGTATCTCTACATCTCCCTCCTTCGTGTATTTCCCTCGCTCCCTCTCACTACTTCTTTGTTCCGAGTTAAGCACCAGATGGCTGGTTTTTGGTTTTTTTGCAGTTATGGAAGAACTGTCCTCCCGTGAGAGATGCACAATGTGCTTATATTCAGCACAGATTGGATTACCTCAGTAAGGAGGCAGTGGGTAAGAAAATAGTCTACACCTTTATTGCTAGGTGTGAAATAATGAATTATGCAGTGCCGACAGTGAGGAAATGACCTTTAGTGTGCATCTTAGGTCTCAGGAGGCATTTTCCTAGATATGGAAACATATTCGCAGAATAATGCTGACCTTTGATTCCATGACTGGAACAAAAAATATCTTAAAAGTCAGCCTACATGGTATTTTCTGTCAGGAACATTCACACAATCTTAAGAATAAAGATAGGTAATACTTATCTGAATGCACAATCCGGTATAGTAGATATGGATGTATCATAATCTAAATTAAATGCTATACATGCCTTTCTTTGTGCTCATACCGCAAGTTAGTTATCTCAATTCCAACCTGCTCTCTAGTTTAAAGCTACAGTGTCATTGTGTGTGCAAGAAGTCACCTGATCAGTCCTGATCAGGATTCATGACAAGGGGGGGGGACCTGATGCACCTTCAACTTTTATTCAACATCACAACTCCTGTAGTAGACATTTGGTCTGAGAGAACAGCAGACTATGGTTTCCTAGTAGTATGTCTCAACAGAAATGCACTACAAGTATGAAATGAACAAGAGAGACAAGAAGGTTGAAACATGGCTACAGGCCTGCATGCACAGAGCTAGGGAGTATGTAGACGTATAGGTGAGTGCTGTACAAACTGCCCAGCTACCATTCAAAAGGTAGGCCAGTCAATTCTCTGTGCAGGCAGCACTCTGGTCTTAGAGGCTGTCTGAAATTCAGTTGCACAGTCTGGTGTAAATCGCACAGTAGTGTTGGGTGGCATCATGAACAACAAATCCATTCAAAAAAGGCACAATCCCATCCTTAACAGTCACCCAGCGAAAAGCTTAGGGAAACATACAGGCTGAAGTCATCAGAAACTAAGAACTACAAGTCCCACGGTTGCATCCCACAAAGTGCCCGGTGGATGGATGGTAACGCAGCGACTTGAGTTACAAGATCAAATCAATCAAATCAACGGTTGTGACGGCAAAAATGTTACGAGTCTGTAAAGCAGTCTTAGTTTCCACTGGTCCTGGGTCAGAAAACACAGTCCTAAAGCATAAGTTTAAACAAACAAAGCATGTTTATTGCAAACTAAAACAATATGCACCCGACATCCAGAACATCCCTCTGTTCATTTTGTTTCGTTTTTCTTCCCCCTGGCATGTAATATTTTGTTGTTTGTATTCACGGTATTATGAGAAACAAATCACATACATTTATTTTGGGGATACAACATTGTCATGTTTTCATCTTTTAAAATGTTCCTTTTTTTCCATTTGAAAGCAGCTGTACTCGTCTCACTGTATGTAGGCTATTGGCTCTGCTTAGAAACAGGAAGCATTATAGGACACCACAAAAGCATTCATTTAAAACTTTGCAGCAGCATTTTAAAAGAAGAGGAGACAGAAACGGGCCAGCGACTGCGGTTTTCAAGTATTGTGTATAACTGGATTCAATCCATTGTTGGAACAGCCAGGATTCCTTTACTCTCTTCCATAGGAAGGTCAAAGCTCTTTCCCCCCCCATTTACAATTGAAACATTTTGGCAGGTAAGTCATTAAAATTCACCAAGCGAAGGTTAATTAAAACGGGTGGGGTGGAATTACAACTTAAAAAAGGAAAATGAAATAAAATACAAACAAAATTATCTACCAATAAATCAGCTAGTGAGCCATCTATTGAAGTACACTGGTATTTGTGAGAGATAAAATCATTTGTTATTGGTTATCAGACAATAATTGATGTGAGTCAGTACTTGCCATGTCCCGTGTGGTGGTGGTTTGCTGACATGAGTACAGAGAAGAAGAGACAACTTTACAAAATGATCTTTTACCTACTGAGTGATGATTATGTCCCCTCAGTGTCTGTGTCAGTGTCTACCACTGGCTGACTCTCAGCTTCCTCCATGGGCTCACTCTGTTCATTGTTTACGTCCTTAGGGGAGGCAAGCTGCTGCTGCTCCGGTTCACTTTGGGGGTCCTCGGGGTTTGATGTTTGGGCCGGTGACAATGTGGGGGTAGGTGTGGCCGAGAGAGAAGGGGAGGGAGCCCCGTCGAACATGGGATCGGGGGAGAGCTCTGGAGTGGTCTCTGCTGAGGGCTCGGGTGTGGGCTCAGCCATAGTACTACTGTCCATCTCAGGTCCGTTTACCCACTGGGGTAGGGGTGGGGAGGGTCTTTCTTGTGATTCCTCATCTTTCTGTGGTCTCTCCTGCTCCTCCAGAGAGTCAGTAGTCTCTTCAGGGAGGCTGGGAGCTTGTGGGAAGGCCACAGGGTGAGTCCTGGGGAGAGGCCATGATCAGCGGTGAGGCCTCGCTTGGGGTCTCAGAATGTGGAGAGCTCATGGCCTTGGAGGGTGACTGGGCTGCGGCCTGGGGTAGTGACTGCGTGGGTAGAGGGGTCTCAAGTGGAGGCGACGACCGGGCCTGGGAAGGGCCTTCAGTTGACGGGCTCTGAGCCTCGGTCTCGGGCGGTGACTGAGCCTGAGACAAAGTCTGAGATTGGGCTGGGGTTTCTGACTGGGGCTCAGGCGCAGCTCCTTGGCTCTGTGGTGGAGGTGGAGACTTACTTGAAGCCTGCAGCAGTACCTGACTCAGGCCCGGGGTAGGAGAAGGTTTGGCCTGAGTTTGAGGCAGAAGTGGGGACTGGAATCTAGCTTGAAGCTGGGGGTTTAATTTGAGCGGGGCCAGCAGTTTGCCTTGGTTCAGAGTCAGGTTGGGGTTGAGAGGTGGAGTCGGAAGCAGGGGTGTGGGTAGAGGGAGGAGAGGTGTCCACCCTCCACGTTCACGGTCCCTCTCGCGGTCTCTCTCTTTGTCCCGGTCTCTCTCTCGTTCACGCTCTCTGGTACGATCGCGGCCTCTGTCCCTGTCTCTCTCCCTCTCACGCTCCCTCTCCCTTTCTCTCTCACGCTCTCTCTCGCGGCTGTGACGGTTACCGTTCACCTCTCTCCTGAAGTCAAAATCTCTTTCATCCCTATCCCTCTGCCTATCCCACGGACGTCTGCGGTCATCTAGGTCTTGATGGAGGTCGTTGTCGAACGGCGCTGCAGTGGCACCACTCCGGTTCCAGGCCGGCGGTCCCCCAACAGCTCCAGCAACACCAGAGACCCCCGCTGCGCCTCCTGCTGCCCCAGGACGGTTCTCAAAGCGGTTGGGGAAATTCTGGCCAGGGGGTGGGCCGCTCCTCCTGGAAGCCTTTTGGAGCTCCAGGAGCCTGTGGGCCTGCTCGCATGTTGTCTCGTTCATCAAAGTCCCCTCTGGTCTGGCTCCAGCGGTTATCAGGAGTAAAGCCTGCCAGAGCCTGCAGGCGCCCCACTAGGCTGGTTCTGGCTGCCTGAGTCCCTGGGGTCTGGAGCAAAGGAGGCCTGCCTGCTCCACTACCTCCTGCTCCACCACCACCACCGCTGCCAAGGGACTCCCTATGCTCCGGTGGAGGTGTCCTCAGCAGGCCTGTACTCTGCTTCTCTGGTGGGGGGAAGCGGTAGTCCTGGTCCTGGCCCTCGTCAGCCCCAGAGGAGGGCTCCTCCTCTGTCTTGGTTATGTTGTCATTGGGGGGGTTGGGGGCCCTGTTGAAGGGGTCCAAGTGAGAGAAAGGGGCCCTGGCACGGGCTTGGGCCTGCAGGGAAGAGTCCAGGAGGCGACTGGCCTGCTGAGACAGGCCCTGCTGCATGAGAAGAGGGAAGCGGGCCCCGGCCCCTGGCTGGAGGAGGTTGGGCCGCAGGTCCAGAGGCAGCAGGCCAGGCATCCTCTGTCCAGACAAACCAGCCTGATGCAGAGGGTGGGTGAGGGCAGTTGTGGGGTGCATGCCCAGAAGACCCATCCCACTGCGGACAGCGTTCTGCATGCCTGGGGGAGAGAACACGACATGATGAAACAAATGATGCCAAATTCTTCTCGGTCAGTCATAAACAAAACCTACCATCCAACAACAACAACAACAACAACAACAAAAAACAACTAAAAATGACTTACCTTGCAGTGTGAGCTCTGCAGCAGCATCCATGCCGTCAGCAGACAATGGTGTTTTGTCACTGGCAGCTTGCTGAGTCTGGACTCCCACTGGATTGAAGACACCTGCTCCGGGGATGGCTGAGGGCATGAAGCTGCCAGGGATAGCACTGGTGGGAGGGATCATGGTGCCGTATGGCGATTCCTTGACACTTTCCTGGCTGGATGCCATCGAGGGCTGCACCAGAGCTGTGGGTGGAGGAGAGATGAGTTAGATCCAAGCCAGTAAATGGCAACTTATTTTTATAATGTTTAATGTATGAATGAATACATGAATACTTACATGTAGGTGCTGAGGCCATACCCGCCGTCTGTGCTGCCTGCATGAAACCTGCACAACAGGACACACATTTATGTTAGCCTGTGAAATTCTATAGGTTGGACCTTCACCTGACTGAGTTTGTGGAGCTTACCTGGGGGAGGCTGTGAGGCGTTGAAGCTTGCCCTGATGAAGGGCGGCGGTGGTCCGTAGCCTGGTGGGGGTATGCCCATGGAGACAGGGAAAGATGGAGGCACCAGACCCACTGCTGCAGGGACAGCCTGGGCCACTGGCAGCTAGACAGGAGGGATGGCAGGAGTAAGAGGACAGTAAAAAGACATTTCAGTCATTTCTGCTACCACTGCATGGCTTATTTATTATTAATTATTTCCAACATAAACAATATATTTGTCAGCAAGGATGAATAGAGGTTTCATTTTGATTTAGTCCTCAACTTGTAAAGACTCACTTGGCCCTAAGAAGTAGCTAACACTCCCCCATGATGAGAGAAGTTTGGGATGATAGATCTGTCTGAGATGCAGGAAGTCTTGAGCCTGAACGCTTAGGTCATTAGGCAAGTTGTTTTCTGCTCCTCTGACAAAGATTAGTACACGGTTTGAGAGATTAGGCTAGATTTCAGTCTCTACATTCTGCCCTCCAATGGAGCCAACTCCACTCCTGGCCCACCCGTGAACAAACAAACGATGGCCATGTATCCTGTCTTCACTCAACTGGGCCAATTATAGGTGAAAAACAAAAGGGCTTCAGGAGGAGGAAACCTGAGTGTAAACATGAACAGGGCGAAACACACTGCAGAATGGCAGTTAGCGCCAATAACAGCAAGATATAGGGTGGTGGGTTTCACACCGCTGACAGATCTCAGAGAAAATAAGGGAAAAGTAGAGGCAGGAAGACTTTGCATGTATTGCCCTTTTCAAAAGTGGTACTATTGAATAGAGACATTGACTGTGCATACTGTCTTAAAATCAGATCACGTTCCCTAATTGCAAAAGAATAAATGTTCATTGCATTATTCACATTCCATCCCCTCCTCAGTACCTGTACAGGCATCATGGTGACCTGTTGGTTGTAGGCTTCAGTCTGGGTGTTGGATGCTGCCATTGCCTCAGCGCTGGCTGGCTGGCTCGCAGCTTCCTTGGCTGGTTCAGCATTCTTAGCCGCCTCCCACTCTGCAGAGACAGAGAAGAGAGGATGAAAACACAGTTAACATTCATCCACTTCTTTGTTAGAGTTTGAGAGCTTAGCTGTGTTTGTGCATCTCAATCTTAGTCTTCGTCTTCATCCTCCAGTCAGGAGGGGGTTTCTCAATCGGATTTCTTAAAGGATTTGGTCTATTACCATAACAAAACAACTGAGGGACTGGGGTGGAAAACAAATCCACTCAGATCATCAAATGCCAGGACGTGTCTGTGTTTGGATATCTGCATTATCTGCAGTCCTACTTATACATAAACAAGCATTACTGTTGAATCAATAAACCTAGCACTTGTTCCAAAGAAAGAGAATAAGTGAGTGATTGTGTTTATTTTCACCATCGTTGACGGTCTCCTGGTCAATGATGCCTCCTTCAGCAAAGCCGTCCAGGTCGTCCAGCTTCACCTTCTCCCAGGGTATGTATGTGACACCCAGATCCACGTCCCAGAACTGCTTGTACTCCTGCTTCACCCCTTTGTTCAGTGCCCATGCAATCTAGACCAGATAGACACAAACACACATGAATGTCAAAGGAACAAAAAACATTTCAAAGGCATTTGTGTGAACAGACAAGGATATATGTGCCTGGATAGCTAAAATATCTCTGAGGTAGGGCATTCGAAAAATGCAACAGCGTTTTTGTAAGGGTGTAACCTTATGGAGGTCAATGGACAATCATATTAGTCGGACCGTGGGGGGAATGAGAATACAGGAAATCGAATCATAGAGGTGGGGTGTACCTTGATGATCTTAGAGCCGATCTTAAAGGAGCCAGTGCTGAGCTTCTGGCGGGCGCGGTAGGCGTCCTGTCTGTGGACCATACAGATGTAGGCACAGCCCCTGGGAGGGATCATCTGGACAGACCAAGATGGATTGCATGGGACGTGGAAAGGTTAAAAGATGAGATATGACCAGAAAACAGACAATGACACAATGAGAGGAGTGATCGATGGAGAAGAAAAGGACAGACATGAAAATGATAAAGGGAGGCACAGAGGACGTGAGGGACAGAGGAAAGGAAAAGATAGGGAACAAAACAGCAGTGCAGACACGCCAGACTGTTAACAGTTTAAAGGACTACAACAACATTTTGGGGAATTGTCTTGTTGGTCAACTCAGCTTTTACATGTTACAATGTCTGTGATAGATATCTCTGTCCTGTGCACATACTAACATAAGCATACTGTACGTACTGCACTGTACATACATACACATGTAATTACACATAGCCAACTAGCATTATCCAACGTAAGATACACCTTTTAGTAAGTGGATGCTTTTTTTCCCCTGCCAGTCTTGCCACACAAGAGATATGCTGACCAACGGACCAATATCCCAAAAACATGGTGTAGTCACAACACAGATCATTGTTTGTCAGAGGTTTGCAGGACCTGCTAACAACAATAGGACCTATGTGGGGAGTGTATTGCTGAAAGACTAGGGGTTGACAATGGAGAGCTCTACTTACATTGATGGACTCTATCTGGCCAAATTCCTCAAATAGGTTGGTGAGGTCTTGCTGAGTGGCCTTCTTGTCCACCTGGCCCACCCACAGAGTTGTGCTGCACACTGGGTAAGGATAGAAGGAGTTGAAAAGGAGATTCATTAACCATCAGAATGGTACAAGGACACAACAACAAATAAGATGTGAGACTTTTCTTCCTTTCCCAATCAACACCAAACAAGGTCATATCTAATGGAAAAACAAGTAAAGCAACAAATTCTCCTTACCACTGAGAGTCTTGGATCGTATGGGAGGCAGTCCTTTCTTCTGCCGCTCTTTCTCGCGCTCTCGGGCGCGTCTTTCGCTGGAGTAGGACCGCGACGACTTCCTCTTGCGGTCTCTGGATCGTGAGCGTGAACGCTTCCGGTGCTTCCGTTTCCGAGAGCCAGAGCGCGACCTGGACCTTCTCCTCTTGGGAGACCTAAAGAAGAGAACAACTTCAGTTTTTGTCAAGTTGTTTAGTTTAAACCCCACAGCCCTGCTCAATCCTAGCAACAATGCCTGTTTCAACAGTAACCATAAATCCACATTGAGAACTCATTACTCTCAGATATCAGCCTAATTGTGTTCAGTCATATAAAAAGAAGTGCAACAGGCCAATATGACAAATAAGCATTACTATAATGAAGTCAATGGATTGAAAGTAGAGCTAAGCAGATCTGTGAGTTCACAACACACTTCAACATCCAGAAAAAGTCTGCCTGACCTGGAGCGCGACCTGGAGCGAGTTCTGGAGCGCGTGCTAATAGTCTTCTTCTCCTCCGCCTCAAATATCTCCTCCTCCACACCGTCTGGACCTTCATCCAGATCCATGTCCTGAAAAAAAGGTGCCATTAGAAGACCTTTCAACAATGGAATACAAGTTGTGGTCGTAAGACAGCAAGACAAGTCACACACAGATGATGCTGCACGTGATGCAACTATAGTTTAACAACCATCACTCATTACAGTCATATTGAGAGAAATAATCATTCTCATCATGAATATTAGTAACTTAATATGAACCACACAAGACTGGTGGAGAGCCCATTGGCCATCCATACCTGCTGTTGGTTGTCAATGGAGTCGTCCAGCTTGTTCTCTGGCTCAGGAAGCTGTGGCTGGCTGCTGCTCTGGGTGGATGTGCCCGTGCTCTCTGGCCCAAAGATAGAGTCCTGCCCCTCCATGCTCATTGACTGGAAGTAGAATAATAGTACGCCAGGTACAACACCTTTCTTAAAAAGGGACTCAAGCATGTGGTCTCGTCATACTGAATGTTGACATTGATGTGAATTGACTATTAACTATTTCCCCTTCCTCAATCACAGCATTTTTTATGGAGTTTGCCAGGCTAAAGGTACATAAAAAGGGGTGCCTGTGGATGAGGAGATGTGACTAGTAGGGAACCATCCAGTGGTGGGTGTGTGCATGTCCTACCTTCTGCTGGTGCTGCTGGTGCTCCAGCAGCTGTTTCTGGAATTGCTCCAGGTTCTGCTGTTGCAGCTGCTCAGCCAGCTGGTGGAAGAGGGAGCTGTTGATGGATTCAGACACCATGGGCCTGGAGGGGTCAACAGCTCGGTTAGATACAAGCACTCAGGAGGATACAAGCACTCAGGAGTCCCTTCACTCAGAAATGAGTGAAGTGACTCTAATGTGGGGCTCTGGAAGTTCAGTCAAAAAGGAAGCTTGGATGTAGGTCATACTCACAGCTGAGATGAAGAAGTGTCTTTTTTCGAGTCTTCACCGCGTTCAGAATCATTCCCGAAATCAAACTGGCCCAAAAGTTTCTGCATCAAATACACAGACATCAACAAATAAACAGGCATGAGATGAGGCAACAAATCAAAGAGATGATAATAAGACAGCTCAAAGACGTTATATAATTCAAATACATAGAAACCCAAAACAACAAGACAACATTTTGTCCCCCAACGGGCCAATCAGCAACAAAAATGTTGCTTTGTTTTGCGGTTGAAGCTTACCTTGTTGAAGGAGGAGACCCTCTGCTCCAGGGGGTTGAGGCTGTTGGCAGTGGCGGCAGCAGTGAGCTGGGCTGTCAGGGCCTGCAGCTGCACCACCAGGCCCGCATCCAGGGCCTGCAGCAGTGAAGGCTGGGGCTTCTGCTGCTGCATCTGCAGGCTCTGCACCAACTGCTGCAGCTGCAACAGGTGATAACACACAGACATACGGGTTGGAAACATTTTTTTACATGTAACAGCAACAAGCGGCAAACAGCAGAGTGCTCTTGTTCTGAGGTAGTTTGTGGACAAGGAGCTAACAAGGGTAAAGACCACTGGATTACGATTTATCCATAAGAATCAAATGTTTATTAACTGAGCGGTTGAGTGGGCATGTACACCAACCTGTTGTCCCTGAGGACTCTGTAGGATCTGGGCCACGGCAGCCACAGTGTCTGTGTTGGAGATCTGAGAGGCCCAGTCAGGCAGACTCTGGACTATGTTGGCTGGGGTAGCTGGGGTGGCTGGGGTACCTGGATAAACAGAGTGTATGAATGATGAAATATGTATGAAATAGAGGAAATACTGTATGTTGTGTTGGTACAAAGTGCACTAACAAAAACTACCTACCAAGAATAATAATAACTTGATCAGCCAAACAACATGTATGTAATGTGTGTAACATTCAAGAGACAAGAGCAGATTTCAAGCTTTAATGTAAAAGTCGCTCACTCTTATACAACGAATCCAGTTTGTACGACATGGAAGTAACTCACAACATGGGAATAACAAGTTTCAAGTAATACTAGGCTCGGTAGGAAAAAAGTTGGTTTAGATGTAGAGCCAGTGGAACCGGCAGCAAATCAGGAGGCTGTTTACCGGCATCTGGCACTTAGCAGGTGTTCATTTTGGACCCTGTCTCCTACTAATTAACGCTTTTAGTGGGAGTGTTTTCTGTAGCCGTGCAGCTTTGTATCACATAAGCGTGTGTGTATATTCTCTGTGACTGACCAGGTGTAGTGTTGTTGACTGGGGCAGTGCTTGTAGGCATGACTGGGGTGACGCTGGGAGGGGGCAGCCCTGCTGCCATGTCCAACAGGGGCTGGATGATATCACTTTTGAAGACAGCATTCTTCTGCCACAGGTTGAGGACTCGCACTATCTTACTCTGGAAATATAGATGGGGAAGAAGCCATGACATGACAGTCCAATACAATACCATGTTTCCTTTACATTCACTTAAATGTGGTGCCCCCCCCCACAGCTACAAAATCATCACAGCTAGACAAATGTCAAGTACAACAAAAAAGTACACACTGATATAAATATCCAACAGGAACTGACCCTGAAATCAAAGAACCAAAATTACCCAAATCTACAAAAAACAACAACAGCTTCAGTAAGATCAATTCATTAACTGCATATAGAATTTCAATACGTTATGTGGGTAATACACAGGCATAATATCAAGGGGTCCAGTATCAATGCCTATGAAACCATGACAAGCCATCAAAAGTCACACAGAGGAAAACCGTCTGACCTTATCATCTGAGGGGCAGCGGTAGAGGTGCTGGAAGGTTCCAATGATATTCTTGCTGAAGCGTGGGGCGAACACGTCCTTCTCTGTGCCAAACTGGTGTCGCGACTGCCTGACGATGGAGTCGATGACGTACAGCCCTGGGACCTTGTATTCTGGTTTGCACTGTCAATACAGAGGTAGAGGGCCAGTGTTGGTGTATGCGTTTCCAAGGTGTACAGAGAATGGGTTTCAAAAACACCGGAGCAGTCTGTGAATTTGTCCTTTCATGCATTACTGAAGTGATAAAAGGTACGCTGAGTGCACTGATGTAGATTATACTATCATTATACTAAAGCTTCAAAGTAGATCGAAGGCAATTTGCCAGAGAAAACCCACTTAATAAGCTTAGTTTGTAGTGCCCTGTATTTACACAGAACTTCAGTTATAATACAGCAACTCACCTTCTGTATGAACTTCTCCACACTCTGGACTACATGCTTGTAGAACTGAAAGAGAAGCAAAGGGAAGAGAACACATTTTGTGATACCGACTACAACTGCAGCGTCTCATGAGAGAGTTGTAGAAACAGTCACAGTGCAGAAAGCATGAAACCAGCAGCGGCTCTGGCTAGACAAAGCCCTAGAGAGGGGAACAGAAAATGCCTTGATCTCTGGTCAAAACCACTAATGTTTCAAGTATCGTGTTTCAAAAACCACAACTTCTTCACAACTGAAGGTGTCAATAATAGTTATGTTACCGCTGAATGTACGGGGACGTGAAATTTCCCAGATCGGCATTAAAAATGTATAGTCTGAATCTGTGATGTTTTTGGCATATCAATGATAATGACTTGAGTGAAAATGAAAATAGACTCAGGCATTTCCCATTATGAAAAGTAGAAAAGTACACTTGACTGTCACATTGTCAATTTTTGTTCCGAGACGTTTGTCGTCCAAGAACGCTAAAATAAAACAGAAGATTGGAACATTTTATTTTTTGCTAGCCAGCCTTATATTTTATATATATATATATATTTTTTTTAAATAGACTACAGCAGGAAAACAAACTGGACAGCCTCACAGCTCTCAACTTGGCAGCTCTCTGCAACATCAATCATGAACTGAATGACACATTTATGGTCGCGCAAAGTCAAGCAAGGCTACAAAATTAATAGCTATTTTCTAGCACCAGACAGAGGAAAACATATTTCAGACACAATTGGCCTTTTTTCTAGCAGGATGTCAGTATTGGGATTCATTCCAAAGATTGTGCCAAGATCAAGTTTACAACACGAGATGGAGAGTTGATCAATTTGTCTCAAGTATTCACTATCGTAGACATCTGGCGCAGTCATAATACTCCACCCCTCACCCAGACCATATTCTGTAAATACAGTCAAGAGACAACAGGCTCAAACTGCCTGTACCAAACTTCAAACTGTCTTCTCACCCAATGGCCTCCATCATAAAGACATCAACAGGTGCCTCTGGATAGGTAAGAACTTTTAAAAAATGTCTTCTGCTAAATCATTTTGATTCTAGCATTAAAACTGAGTTAATGATTCTAATATTTAACTGGAAAATACATGTCATGCTAGCACATAAAATCTTTTTGGAGATTTACAGTGGTATATGTGCATTGGGCCCTGCTGAGCTGAGAGCTTTAGGGAGCTGATACTAACCACCAATTATAAAAGGATGACTGCTGGTAATCAAACACGACCAAACCATCAACCAAAGTAAGGTTCAGTGCAACATAACACATGCCTGTTAACACTTCTATTTTCTACCTCACAGAATTGGTCAAAGAAGTCAGTCAGTCAGACAATTTTCATCAGCTTTCAAATCAATCAGTGCATCCCCTGTCAGGGTCTGTCCTCAACAGATGTGTACTCTTTACACCTTTTTCTATTTAAGTAGAAGAATAAATGTGATGTTATTAGGCAACATCAAATTGTGGAATAATTGGTTTGCCCATAAATGACATTGATAACCACTTTGTGAGGGTTTTCTCAACCTTTCATTATATCTGAATACAAACATTCTCTACATTCACTTGTCAAATCTCCCCATTTTCATTTCAAAATTACTGCTACATATAAATCATCAATTACTTTGATCATGAATTCAGAGATCAGGCCCCTTGAGCTCCAGGCCTTGGGTAGTGCAATCAAATAATAGATTGTGCATTTACCAAGAATTCCTCAGCATCGTTTCAGCATAATTCCAACATCAATATAGGTCAAGGACAAGGTAAACGATAAAAGAGAATGGGATGTGTGATTTACATCTCGGGGGAGCTGAATCAATACAGCTCCACAATAGTGCATAGTATTTCCATTATCACAGATAGTCTGTACATTATTCCTGGCAAAGATATCTTTACTGGAATTATACACATTAAGACTGGACATTGAGCTAATAATTTAAAGATTATACATTACATATTAGACTGAAATGACAGGGTTGTGCAGCCTATTCCCCGATTTATATTCAGAAAAATGAGTTTAGAATGAATCAAACCAAGAGGGCAGGGGCCCTACGCACGTTGACTCAGCCCCACCAATTTATATTGCTTTTACAATCACAAATACCTAGTCCAATAAGCAACAATATAACATATGTGTATATATATATATATATATATATATACACATACACACACACATATACTGATATATCTAGTAGTCAAATAACGGTACTCATCATGTCATCAGGCAAGGCAAATTCAGATGAGAGTTTGAATTAAGTTTTTAAAATTAATTTATCTGCCAGTAGATGGAGTGAAAGGACAGGAGTTACGGCATTTCATCCACAAGGACCACAGTAGAACTGGAGGAGCATGGTAACACACAAATACACCCTCATCTCATATCACTTTGGACGTAAGGACAGGGGAGCAGTGAGTTGAAAATCCAAGGTGTGTGATGTCAAGCATTTCCAGACAGGCTCACAATGTTTTATGTAAGGTTGGAATCTCACACAACGCATTGAATGTTTTACTCTCCAATTGAAGTTCAATCATTTCAATTGAAATAATCTATTACCACCTGCATCATTCAGTTGCAGATGCACTGAAGGTGATGCATGCGGTGGATTTATTCTACTTAAGCACTGATGATGCTCGTAAATCAAAACAAATGTTTTGACAGTTTTGGCCATGAAAATATTTCATCACTGAATCAGAGTTAGAAGCACTTTGCTGTACTGCAATCAATAACCATGGCTAAACAGTTTTGTGTCAATACAGTTGAACCACAAGATCCTTGCATAGAACTCTGCACAGTTTGCAGCAAGTGAATTATAGATTAAGCGTTAGGCTTTCAGATTTTCATATGAGAGATGTTCAGAAGAACAAGATGTTGATGACAGTAAACAGCTCAAACATTAACTGTAAAATTAATGATGTGCAATTGGATGATTTACAAGCACTAGGGTACGTCAAAGGCAATATACTATTCATAGAATTAAGTAGATACGTCTATACTAAGAGTATTGCTAAGGATAATTCACAACCATAAGGTGCAGCAGGCGTTGTAAATCATCTCTGTTGGACTGTAGTGAGGCTTGCTATGACTGCATATTAAAAAGGGTGAAACAGATTCAAATTCAGGCCCTCTTGTCAATAAATATGTCAGCAGCTCCAGCCTAATTACTAGAAGTGTAGCCTTATTAAAACATAAAAATGTTTGAATCAGTAAAAAGGCTAAAAATCGATAACTCAATGGAGCAGAGAGGCCTAATTTCAACCACTTAACCCAGTGAAATACACAACTAGGCTAAATGTCACTGAGCCTTCAAGGTAGACAGTGTACCCATTTTCATAGGAGATAAACTGAGATGCCTTCAAAGTATCAGCCTGCGGTCTTGGCAAGCCAATTACAGCACAAGAGACCACAGCGATATTGTCAACACTGACCAATATTAAGATGCAAACGACAGCCCAGCAATGAACGCAGTGAGTGAGGACATCGGGAGACGGCAACAGTTAACTGAACCTTTACAATATAATCTCCACCTGATTTGCCAGTTTGAAAGATAAAGTAGATGCAGTGTTACTCTAAAAGGTGTTCATCAATCCTTCATTTGTCTAAATAGATAAAAATCAGAAAATTGAAAAACATATTTTCAAAGTTCTTCCAAATTTGGAATTGCATTTTTGAAGTGATTCTTTGATTCTACCTGGTAAAAATACTAATCTATGCATTGTAAACAGCTTGACCTTCATCAAGTTCATGAATTGGCACAATAAAAAAAGTCAGAACATATAATGAAATAAGTTGTCTGGATAATTGAGTGTGATCAATACTTGTTGCTGCACAAAATGGGTCTTTGACACCACAATGGGACAGATTAGTACATTCAGTTCTGTACATTTTTAGAATTAAAAAACATCAACATATAATTATTACAATTATATGCATTTGTTTAAAGGACTACATCAGCCCGTTGGTCAACACGCCCTTTGTGTTGAGAGGTTTGGCACAAAACCCTCTTGATTAATAAAAGGTCTATCTTTTAGATAATGCCGGTTGCCTATGGTCACTTAGCGCATTGTATGATAACACGTGCACAGGACAGATATCAACCAGAGACACCAGATCATTTTGGTGGTTACATGCAAAAAGGTAAGACCAACAAGCCAATTTCTAAAAAAAAAGTCAATGTAGTCCTTTAAGTCTTCACTACGTTGTTTATTATTTTTAAAGTCGCATTTTGGTATTTTATTGTAAATCTCTTGTTTAATTCCACACAAAGTTTTGACATTTAATTATCCCCCCCCCCCCACTACTACAGCCAACATTTTCAATTTAATTCTTGGGCAATCGCGTAGGTTTGGAAGCTCGCTAGAGCACACCTATAAAATATCAAAATGTACATTACATAATCTTATGATGGGAGATTTGTACCACTACAGGTAGAAACCTGGCCTGTTTTTCTATGAACGCAGTACATTTATCACAAGCACAATTTTGTGTTTGACTACAATTACAATTCTGATCAATATTGGCATCTTCCACTCCAACATGGTTGAAATGATCCATTTTCATCTGAAGGAAAAAGCTATTTTAAAGTGTCTTATTCATTTAAATCACCAATATTAAAATGCTCACACTTATCCAACCTGTACTATATAAGAGAATCTTTGCATTCGCTATTCGCTCAAAAGTCAGAGATAAGATGGGTTTTTAGGCCTTCTGCATTTTTGCAGATATGTGGTACAAAAACTACATTACACTTAAAAAAATATTGTGGATAGTACTGAAACCTTAAGAGCACTGCATTCACAGAGCACTGAAAATGCTCTGTAAAAAACTAAGACTTGCATTATCTGAATGCAAGGAAAGACAAGCAAATGCTGCGTGTTATCAGTATTTCCTAGGCCAAAAGTGAACTAGAAAGCCACCCAAAAGTCTAGACATATTGCTGTACATAAAGGCCAGCAATTACAAGAGACGACAGTTACATAAGAGCTCTTATGAGTCTGGGGGATGTAGCAGGATTAATGAGCTCTGCAGGCAGATGAAGCTCAGCAAAACTTCTCCTCATCCATCAATACCAGAAATAGCAAGGTGAACCCATGTGTATGAAAATGTACACACACACACACACACACACACACACACACACACACACACACACACACACACACACACACACACACACTCCATTACTTTAATACTGAGCACATCCTTTCATACACCCATGACTCTCTCTCACACACAAAAGAATACACATGCACAAACACACACACCAGTTGCTGCAGTGTGGACCCGTCTCCAGGCAACTGCTCTAGCATACTGCAGAGCCTAGTCAAATGTGTATAGGAAGACAATGACAGCAATTTTGCAGTGCACTGTTCATCATTTATTCTCGTTTTTGAGCTACTATATTACCAGCTATCCTTCAATAACTTAGCCTCTTGCTACAAACGTAAGTACTTAAGCAATCTGTTAGCAGCTAGCTAGTGGCTAACCTGAATTATCAATACAACGATACTATCATCATCATCTTCTCTAACAAACCAAACCTTTAACAGCTACAGATTGTTCCACGTATATGTGACAGAGAGAACGGCCTGTAACACACCAAACATAACAGAGGTGAAAGAAAAGGTCAATTTGGTTGAAAGCTGCATTCAATTGGTATGATATGGTCACAAATCAGTCTGAGCTTAGCATGGTGGTGGACAAGCCTACATTTAACAGTGCAGCGTCCATGTAAATGCTCATCTTGAATTATTTTAGAATGGCACTACTACAATAAAATTGTAGCGATACCGTACTGATCTATGGCATCACTCATCAGACTACCTAAAAATGTTCTTCAAGGGGCAATAAGTAATCTATGACTTCTATCAACCTTTATAAGCGACCATTAGGAATTGCAACAAAATCAACAGCCCCTACCGACCCAGTCACCATGAATTATGGTGGCCTGGAATTGACAAACAATAGATAACGCCAACAGAAATGTCTAGTGAAGATGTCTAATACTGAAACTACTTTTGTTATCTGCTTCTTTTGGCTGGAAAACAAAATGTCTTTTGATGTCAGACGCCTGCTCATAGCACCGTTCTCCATCGGTGTGTAGTTGAAAATGGCAGTAGGTGGGGAGGAGATTGGGGGCGTCTTGAAACTCCAGTGGGTGGGGAGTTCCTGTTCCAAAACATTGTATGGGCTAGAAAGTGAGTTTGGAAAGCCAGAAATCGCAGCACCTGGCGTTGAGTCATTGATACTAATCAACAACCCTAACAGCACCCCGCAAATACATTATGGTCATTTTGTGCTACAGAGCAGTAAAAATCTTACTTACTGCCCATTTAAATGTAGAACTTAAGTTCCTTATATAGATTTTTAAGTGAGGAAAGTAAGCATGTCAGCATGGAAAATCAGAGACAACAAACACATGCACATTCATTTGGGAAAGTGGCATTAGAAAAGGCATGGTTTTAGAACTGCTATTGAATTGTAAGTGTTTCAGTGTGTAAGAGAAAAATATTTTTCTCCAATGCATTGAACATTTGTTCCCTGAGATGAGCATTGAAAAGTAGAAATGTACCCCCTCGGGATACCACTGCAAATAAAGTTCTGCGCTAAGGGAAACACTGCAAGTATTCAAACTTATGCCGTTTCAACAGTCTCAATCCTAATGCCAGGCATGTTCCTTCCAAGAGAAGGTGAAACACAATCAGCAAACCAGAACACAGAGGTTCAACTGTACCATCAGCTGGAACTACAGCTCAACAACTAGCATGTGATCCCTGAATACCAAAAACATTACCACTGAGCGTGCCTCTGTTTATGACGGAATAAATTAGTCAAAACATCTTGTTCATAGTATTGTGAGCATTAATAACCATTACCTGTAATCCTATCATGTGGTCTGGCTATGATTAAGACTACAAGAATCTGGGCCACTTTCCTACTCTCAATACTAAGAATGCTCAGTTTATTCAAAAATATAAGTAATCATTCTGTATGCTCTCCATCGCCTCAATGTCTCTCCTGTCTCTATTCTATCTGATTCCTAGTTGTAGTGGATGCTCCATCACAGAGTAAGGGCCTGGATAAACTGATCCCACATTTATCGCTGTAAGAGACAGTATAAACTACTAGAAGAAATTGATGATTTTCTTCTACAGAGTCCATTAATTGTGTATAACAAATGCCAACTACGCATTTCCCAGGCTTAATATACCATGACTACCTGCCAGAGATGAAAAAGTCTGTTCAATAACCAATAAAATACATAAAATCAGGACTGACCTGACTTGACACACACAGTACACTTCATTTATAAAGCATGTTTAAGAACAACTGACATTGACCAAAGTGCTGTACAATTTCAAATAACAAATAGCCGACAAATCACAATACAAAGGACTGCTCACAATACACCAAAACACAAAGCGAGCAATCAAACATTTGGTACATTTGGTTTTTAGGTGAGACTTAAGAGTCAATGGTGGGGACAGAACTGATGTAAAGGGGTAGACTATTCCACAACCTCGGGGCAGTGACAGAAAAGACACAATCGCCCTTAAGCTTGAGCCAAGACCAGGGAACACACAAAAGCATTTGGTCAGAAGACCTAACTCTCCTAGAGGGGGCAAAGGAGATCGGCGATGAATAAAGGGGACAACCCATTCAGTGCCTTAAAAACAAACTATAAAATCAAATCTATAACAAACTGGGAGCCAGTGAAGAGGCGTCAGTATGGGAGTGCCAGCATTTTGGACTAACTGCAGGCAAGACAGGGAGAACTGACGAACACCAGTGTACAGGGAGTTGCAGTAATCAAGACGGGACGAGATGAAGGCGTGCATAACTTTCTCCAGGTCATGAAACAAGAGGAATGGCTGGATTTCAGCAGTTCTGAGCTGAAAGCAGCTACCTTTTACTAATGCATTTATTTTATTTATCAAATCTGAGGGCCGAGTCCAAAATCACACCAAGATTTTTGGCATATGCTTTGATGGCTGTTTGAGATACTTCTAAAAAGGTAGGGTTAGGGGACTGCCTCAAGGCAGTCACTATGGTCCTTTGGGTATTAAAGGGAGGTAGAACTGGGTATTGTCAGTGCAATTAAAGGAGATATTACATTTCTAAATAATAAGACCCAGTGGGAGCATGTAGATGGAGAAGAGGACCAAAAATGGACCCTTGAGGAACCCCACTGGTGGTGGCAGCAGAGGAGATTATCCACAGGAAAAACTGCTAATATTGACAGAGAAGGTTCTGTTGCTAAGACAGGGGGCAATACACTTGAGAGCTGTGCCCTGAATGCCATCCCCATGCTCAAGACGGTCAATTAAGATGTCATGGTTGAGCAAAGAAGTCATGTCAAAGGTGGCACTAAGATCCAACATAATTAAAATGGCCCAATTACCAGAATCCATAGTCAATTGTAAGCAGATCCTATGCTATGGAGCAATCTTAAACCAGATTGAAATTTCTCAAGCAATTTGGAGATAGGTTGAAAATTGTTAAGAATTGTAGGGTCACGGTTGGGCTTTTTAAGGGGAGCCTGGACCACTGCATGTTTAAAGCAAGATGGAACCACACCTGTAATTAGGCAGCTATTAATAATAGACAGAAACTAGGGCAAATTATGTCAGATGCCTCTTTAAAGAGGTGTGAGGGGATAATGTGAAGAGGGCAGGTTGTGGGGTTCACATCTATCTAACAGGGGAGAAAGAGGTTCAAGCTGGTTTCAGACAGTGAGACATCATGAGCAGGAGGTGAGATATGAGATCTTATGTTGCCCACAATGAATTTCAAAAATCTTTGCAGGTAGCAGAGAACACAGTGTGCCAGTAAAATACATACAGGCTTAGTCTGGTATGACCTGGCTGTAATATCTGAAGCAAAGCACTGGACAAAGCATGTGGCTGGTCTTCAGTGTGCTGGACAAGTTCGAGCAATATGCCTTACTAATGCAGGTGTGCATAAAAAAACACTGACACACCAAATAATACAACATGTATGCAACATTGTCTTTTTAAGGTTTTGTAGCCTACTACTGACATAGGTTATCCTGAATAGTCCTCTCAAGCGTTAAATAATTTTTTCGGGCCAAATAAAGAATTCTGGATCTCGCCCTGGCCAACATATCCTGTTTTGCCACACACTTGTTTGGTAAACAACAATAATACAAACTGATCAGAACTAAGCAATGGTCACCTACGCATGTTTTTCCAAGTACTTCAAAGTGCTGACTCTTTCAAACTGCCCATCACCAGTTCTGAGCAGTTCAGTTTGTTGGGAGTTTTCTGTGTGTAAAGTGTATGTTTGTGCATCTTCATCTATCAGTTCCCACTTTAGATGAGGCCTAATGTTGCCTCTACTATCCTGAAGGATGAAATGTTTTGGTCTGGGTTTGGATTCACCCAAAGTCGTTTGAAGCGCTATCACCCACATAACGTCAGTGAATTGGAGGAAAAAAAAAACTGACAAACAAATTTAGGAAAAGTTAATATCAGCCCTAATTACAGAAGGGGAATGTGCCCCTGTCCCTGGCATGGGCATCAAATGGGTATGCCAAGGCGTGGCACTTGCCATATCGTAGCCTAAGCAAGTTCAATAAAAAGCAAGAATCAAGCAAAAATCACCAGAAATGTATTTGGGGGAATATTTATGAAGGTTTTTAAAAAAAAAAAAACAGCATTTGGGACCGTTGTTCCCTTTAAGCTGTATCATCTGGTGAGCTACATAAAATAATTTATCACACTGGCCAGACAGTAATACCCTGTCAGTCACCACAGTCATCAGTCATTGCCCCCTTGTCTCTTGAAATGTAGTTGATATAAGCGGGATTGGACGTTTTGGTGGCAAATGATATTAGATGAAGGAACTGACGTCCCTGGTGACAGCTGATGTTTTAATAGTACTGCTGTTTTTTTCCAGGCTTATCAACTGGCGTTTTAAGCTGCCCTTTATGGATGAGATCGAATCGAATTTTGGTTTGGTCCAAACCTCTTTCTTTCACAGGCAATATGTTGAGGATTTATCAAAGATCTTTCATGTCACCCTACAGTGATTATTATCTGCATATTTTACAAAACACTTTGACTTTCGCCACATCGTGCCCCAACTACGGCCATCATTCAGGCCTCTGTCTTTTCATATTCTCTGTCCCTCACCCTCAGCTCTTCCTCCCGTCTCTAATTTCTGTTGTTACAAACACTCACACTGTATGTTGTTCAGACTGACTGACAAAGCAATGATTTGCATGACGCTGCTCATCTGTATGGAGCCACCGTGAACGTGCTCACAGAACGAGGCAGCTTCAACGCTGCTACGTAATGCAAACTGTGTTGTTGTCATTCTGCATGCACGATCACAAAGAGGAAAGTGTATCCCGACAAGAAAGTCTCTGTCCTACCATTTCAAAAAGAAAAATAGATTGTTTGATCACCGTCAGGCAGAAGGCAAAAACAATATTCACTAGCCTGGTACTTGGAGAAAACACTGTCAATGATGAGCCATGCAGTACCATGAGTGAATATATTGATAAATATGGGTGGTCTCATATATATCAATATATATTGAACCCCTAACTCTGATAGTGTTAACGCCACACTATACTCATTGAACCATACAGGGAATTATGTTTGTAAGAACTAGAAAAGTTTTTTCCCTTTCAATCCATATCAAGACCATTCTTGGACCATAGTCTTGTAGCCCTGTTCTACATAAATGAAACATTTTTTCTCATACGAGGCTACATTTTGGAGATCTCTGATATGCTTGTGAGAGATTTAGACACATTTTGCTGATTATCTTAATATTTACCAACTCACTGCGCCCATGATACTCCCTTGCTACTCCCAGACCGGATATTTAAGAGACAATATATAAAGCCTTCAACTTTACCAAAACAATCTTTCCCAAGCTCAAGAGCATAGCGGTTGGCCGAGACTTCTTTCGATGGTGGATATAGGCAACGTTATCAATCATGAATAAGATATGATTTGCCAGTATATTAAGATGGCCATCGGCCAAATTTCTTTGTTTAGAACATGATGTTTTGTTGCCCCATTGAGTTGCACTAAATATCTGGTTTGGGAGTAGCTAGGAAGTGTTACAGGTGCCTTTAGCTGCTATCTACTATGGCAGTCAACAAAATAAGTGAAATCCATTGCCAACAAGCCACAGACATCAGAAATGAAACCTAGGCTGAAATATGTGAATTTCAACTAACTTGGGGACGGTCTTCACTGCAACTTAGACAAAGATCATTGTACAAAGTGTGATGAATACATGTATTTATCAAGTCTCCAAAAGGTGCTTATCTGGGATCAAAGACCAAGTGCCATTGACCATCTATATGTTCTGAAAATTCGCCATTGCAGCCTATTAGATCTTTTTTCCTACAAATGTAAGCCACTGAAACATTTTGTTGGTAATGAGGTTTGGCACTACTGTAACTGATTTTTCATAAAGAATAAGGTGTTTCAAGTGCCTTCCTGCGTGTTTCCACACACATGCACATATTCCTGCTCGTAGGTTTTGATCATATCAACTAACAAATTCAGATACGCACAAAAATGATGAATGAGACGTTCGTACGAACGTCTTACCATCAAATCTGATCTCATGCATGTTTCGTGAATGGGGCCAATTGTGTGTAAAAAGTCTCTTACTGTTGAAAGTATTAAGATAAAAACTTAAAATGCTGACAGACTGTGAAAAAAGGAGAGCATTTCTCACTCAACAGTGTAAGCAGAACTCCTTCTACTGTTGTGAAAGTGCGATAGGGCAAACATTTAACAACTTGATCCCAATACAGCCTCTAAAACACAATTCTGTCATCAACAGACAATAGAACACAGACAAAAAGGAGTTGGGCAGCCAATAGATATTGGACTAACTATACTAGTGTACGTTGTAATAGAGATTGTAACAGTAATAGTTGTAGAAACTGCCATATCATCATATTTAAATGTCATCACAAGGTGTTGCTACCCTGCTTGTATAAATTTGCTTGTGCACAATGAATAGAATATATGTTTGTGCATCTACATAGCCAATAGATAGTCAAAATAGAGGGTGAAGCAGGCTATGTACGCTAGTGGAGAAGGTGCCACAGTAGCACTTATTGCCATTCATCAATTTGTCATGCATATTTTGCTGCAAGCTCAACTCTTATTGGCTGAGTTCATTGTCATTGTCAGATTTGTGTTTTTACCCCCCATCTAATACTACAGGAGCTCATCCAGATTTGTTGTGAAACTCTGTTTGAAATAGTCTTAACTCTAAGACTGGATCAGGAGACAAGAGATTGAGTCCTTAAGCCTTCTCAAACTTCAACAATATCTGTGGCGACACGAAAAATAAGGCAGTGTATTTCAGCGTTTGTGTGTCTTGAGCACATCACGTCTGCTGCTCTGTCAAAACAAACTTGGATGGTTTTTGCACTGGCAAGGTTGAAGCAGGCAGGCTTCAGGGATGCCTTTGAATACTGTCAGACTAAGGCAAGGCCTACTCCTGAAAGACTGCAAATTATCTAGAGGTTTTCCACAAGGCATGTTCCAGGAAGAACACCTGTGGTACACATCATCATCCAACTTAAAAGGGATTTTACAAAAAAACAGACTCTTGACATTTCAACCTCAACAACCTGTCATATACAAACCGAGTATTATGTGCCATGTCCATATAGTGTTGTGTATGAGAGCTGCACTGAAAAGATGTGTTTAGTCTTAAAGCAGCACTTGAATCCGACTATCCCTAAACAACAAGCCACAGGGTAACCTCTTATAATACACAAATGGCATCTTGTCTATCTGCCTCTTCATCACTAATCACCACATGCCATCTAATCAATTGCCCAAGCTCTATCACTATGCAGTGTTTCTATCTGAGTGGTGTTCTGCTTCGCTTAACTTTGAAGAAATGTGAAAAGGTAAAATTAGACCAAGACACAAGACCATCAATCAAACATTCCTTGAAGAACATTAACACGATGGCATCTTCAAGTTCAAACAACAACAACAAAAGAGCTCAAAGCCAACATCGGCCAACGCATGACAGCCAGGCACAGGGGGTGGTTAGCCCACAGTGGCATCAGCAACAGTCCCCCGTTCTCTGTGTGTGTGGGAGCATATTAAGTTTCAATGATTTTGGTCTTCTTCCATCTTCCTTGTGAAACAACCCATACTCCTACCTAAGCTGGTTAGGGATTCTCTTATCTCTTTGTAACTCTCTCCACCCCATCCTCCTGCTTCACTTTCAGTGCTTTGGGGGAGCTGGGAGAGCTGCTGAGGGAAGGGGAAACAGGTGTTATTCACAGGCAACACAAGGCACAGCAACACCAAGATCACAGCAGTCCCTTTAGAAACAAGGATTCAAATGCGTCAAGGAAATAAATTATCAGAAATGTATCACCAAGGGCTGGTATCCTGGAATTTACTTGTTAGGTTTTCAGCTCTTGAACTTTTTTTTGTTTTTTTTAAACTCTTTGCTCGTATCCACAAAGCATTTCAGAAAAAAAAGTAATACTGAGCAGTTTTTCATCTCAGGTCAGTTAATTAAGATGATCATGGGGACTTGGCCAGTGGTGTGATTGTTGGATCAGCCCTTATAGGCTCTGGGTACAGAATGCCAGCCATTAGTGTATTGTAGCACAACTTTGAAAGCACAGGAGACATAAACCTAGAGAGATATTTATGAGCGTTATGGCACTACAGGGTTGCACCTGATTTAAAAAGGGAAAACATGACCCCAATACATTTATAAAATGTAAATCTGAAATCCCTAAGGGGGACCAGTGTTTCCCATAGATGATTATTTGCAGCAGCCCACTGCAATACCAGACAGGCCCACAACAAATACATCTCCAGAAGAGGGCGTGTATCACATACACACTTTTTCCACTATCTCACCCTTTCTACATTTTTTGCCCCAGTCTGTCACTGCCGCAAATAACTTATAGCAAGTGAGACCTATGCGCCTAGGTCTGATGACTGATAAAATAATAATTCCTGTGACACATTTGTGTAGTCAGATTTCCCATGTGAATTTCTCTGTGCAATAACACAGACATAAAAGTGATGAAAACACCCCAATTTATTTTCAACATGATGCAAGGCCAGTGGTTATTTAGACCTCAGTGCAAGTCTTTTGTTAGTTTTACTTTAAATCACAATGTAGCATCAGGTTTGACGTTTGTTCCTCAAAGTTCGGCAGCATTTTCAATGACATCACTTGCATAAGTTTGAATCACAAATGCAGTCATTAATCTGATTTGTTGGCTGCCATATCGTCTGATGTAGGACCTGCCACCTGCTACCTCAGATGACAGAAGACACTGCTTTACTGCTTTGTTTCAACAACATTCAATCAAGCTAATGACAGAAGAGTTATGAAATAAATTGACAGCACATACGACTGACTCGCTCCTTGTAAATTTATGGATGCAGACAAAACTTCAGCTTTCTACTTTTCTTCCAGAGATTCACAACAGCCTAAGATAGAAGGCACTTTATTACAAACAAAGGCCTCTTTACTGCCCATCTTGCCAACACCAAAGAAAAACCTACACATGTTTTTTCACCCACAGAGCAACACAGCCCTTGTGGTGTCAGGCTCTCATCTTCATAGCTCCACAGAATTTCCCCCCGGGGATAAATAACTATCCATCTAAAACAAGTAGAGGAGGACTATAAAAGTATGCTCTAGGTGGCAGTTCTCTTAGCGAAAACCTACATAGGCCCACATGCATTGTGTCAATATAGCTTTCCGTAATCAAACTTTGGGACTCAATTCCTTCCACCAAAATTTTTCCCTTGGTCTGTCTCTAACTGGGAGCTAACCAAATGAATGCTGAAGTGAGTGATATATGCGTTACGGTACGTAGCAGTAAATGTATACATATTAATATTTATAATATATTATTATATTATATATCCCAATATATAATATTGGGATATTAATTTGTGCCACGCTACGACATCAGAGATTTGGCAAAGGCAGACCAGCATTTGGTAAGTTTCCATGCATCCCCTCCCGGTTGACCTGCATCACATAGTGAGGATGGAGCATCTGAGAAACTGGTGTCATTGGCATGTCTCTTTACTTTTGGTAGGCAGATAAGACGTTGCTGTGTTGACAGCCAATGTATTCAAGATTTGGTTTGGCCAATATATTGATGCCAGATTGATTTCATATTATCCAATAGTGGATGCACTAGCATATACAACTAATTTTCATCCATGTGTAAAAAGATGTGGATACCAAAACATGTTTAAATTGGTCCTTGTTGCACTTATATTCATCCCGATAAACTGATGGTGGCTTTTCTGTAAATGTCACCAACAGTAACATGGAAAACAAAAGCGAGAGGGGAAATTCCTGAGGCCGGCAACTCTCCCCATTCATTCGTTTTCTAATCAGACCTAATCAGGGGTTGTCAGCTGGCCGCTTTTCCAACATACAGACTAGGTGCAGCCGGCTTCTGTTGTGGGCAACAAGTTTGTTTTTGGTAGCGTTGGTGCCATTGAAAAGTGAGTCAGCTCAACCTTTTCGCTTTGTAATTCAAAAAGCAACTCACAACTTTCTGACTAACTCTGAGCTGCCATCCAATCTGACTGGTTAGAAAAACAGAGATGAGAGTGGGCAGACCAGAGAGGCAAAAATATAAGGCTTATAGCCAGGGTGAGACATACTAAGACCAGAAACTTTTCCCCCTTTTGTCATGCCAAGCGTGCCACAGAGTGACCAATCGACTAGTCCCAGGCGATGTTGAACTCTGCTATGCTCTGGATTAATCTATACGGTGACCGCTCAGTTTCTGGTCTATAGATATTTCTGCACATTCTCTGCATATTCAAATCTGCATGTTCTGTATGCATTACCGACATCTGTCAAGTGAATTTTTTTTTAGGTGTATAGTTTTCTTTACAACACACATCTACATGCCTAGGCACTTTCTGTAGATATGCACGTTGCCTGTAGACCCGTTAATCCATAACTGCCCGTTTGCTGCTACTACTACTATTTATATTTTATTTTTCTTTGCCGTATCCTATTACTATTTGCTGATGCAAATGTAATGCAGAGGGTGAATAGGGTGTTGAGAACCAACTATCAGATCAGACAGGTTGTGCTGCCGACCCCATCTGAGCAGAAGCTGCTTAGTAATGGGTCCACTTGCTGGCATGATGCCCACTACAGATTGAAAAGAGGAGCAGCTCGTAAAAGCAGAATGCATACAGCCAATCACATCCTTCTTTTGTAAAAGCATTGTTGTGAATTTAATATGACATCACCCCACTGAGTCTCCAACTACATTTTTATTTTTGGTGCTATTAAGAGTAGCCATGTTGGTTTGGCTTTAATCGTGTGGATGCCACAAAACTGTAGACTGGACACGTACAATCTTTTAAAATGTGTAATTTTGCATCCACCAAGTACCACACAGTATTGAAGTTAGTGACTACAAGGCATACATCTGCCTCACTATAAAGAAATTCTATTTCCCATTTCACTCATGGCCTTCTCATGTATCACTGTAGAAAATGTATGTTTGTATGGCTTTATGTGAGTATAAACAAAAAAGGCATTGAGCCTACCCCCCAGAGTTATTATTTATCAAGGTCTATGCAAACGAAACTGAGATGCTGCTCAAAAGAGATCATTTATCACATAAGGAATGGGAAAATAATCCTTTAAATTTATTTTTATTTCTTCCACCTTATCCTTCACCTCTACATACTTACTTTTATAGCTTTGATTCCAGACTTGGTGATCTGGGTCATCTTGGCTTTGGAGATAGGAGGCTTGTACTCATTCAGCGAGTACAGCTGAAAGACGAAATGAGACAAGGAAAAAAAAATCAAAGTCACATCTTTTTACTACAACATATGTATCTTCTTTGAATGGTCAGACAGCCACTTAGCTAATCATCATATGGCGGGGCTTCCTATTGCGTGCACACTCAGGTTGTTTTGCTACATCCATTAATAAACACCTTAAGACTGGGTGAGCGTCGGCAGTTAATACGTGCATCAACTAAAGCACGTCCATTTGTGTAATTTGTCAAGGGGTCTCAGCATTTACACTGGCCAAGCCAAAGTACAGGCAGACGGTTCATTGTCAATGCAGACAAATGATGGTTACGTGAGTAGCCTTGATAGGCGCTTGTCGTACGAGAGCTAACTGTTAGCGGGCCAGATAAGATATCTTCAATAATTTGTTTCGCTTGTGCAATAAATCGCACTCTAGCCTGCATACAAATTCAACCTGGATATATGGGTAACTCAATTGTTTACTTGGTGATCATAATTTGGCTAACCAACAGTTAGCTAGGTTAACATTAGCTAGCTCGCTAAGTTAGTAACCACGCAACTGAGGCGGTGTTGCTAACTTGTAGCTAGCTAACCTAAACGCCAGCTTAGGGGTAGCATTTGCTCATATATTAGCAAGATAGCGCTGTGTGAGCAATATATCATTTGCCCGAGAGCTACACTCCAAACAGTTAACCTGAAACCGGTTGAATGCGGCACTAGTGATGCTACCGCTGCACTGTCTGGTACACAGAGTGCGGCCTTGTGTGAGACTGCCCTTCTCTCTTCTGCTAGTTAATGCTAACGTTAGCTAGCGCAAAACTGAATTCGGCAACATTTTATATCACGTTTGTGTTCAAATTGTAGCGTGTTTCAAACAAACCTCGATGTTGAAGGCTTTGACGGCCTCCATGGTGTTGTATTTCGGCTCGTGGTTGGCTGCGAATATTTATATAAATCTCCTCAATAACCGATTTGAAACATGCATGCTCGAGGTTTGGTGAGATGGAGGAGACTGCCAATATGGCGCATAACCCCGATGTGAAATCTATGGAGAGAGCTACAGAGACCAGCGACCCCAAGCGTCAATACCAAGCCAGTGCAAGTCTTATCCAATTGCATAGCACATACAGTACAAAGCAACCAACAGCTACTGTTCAAGAAAACAGCCAATCTAAGCATTCACCAAAGAAAACACAATAAAGTAAGCACCCACAAATATTCAAATCGTTGTAATAATACTTTATTTTCCTGTATACAAGCAAGCACACTGACTTTGAGACCAGCATCAATATCAAGGAGTGTGGAAATCACACTTTACATCCATGTACAACTATTTACAATGAACCATAAATGTTACACACACACACTATCTAAATCATTCAAGAAGAAAAAATACTTTTTCACATATTCTATATATTCACATATACTGATCCTCCTGTCTGCCCAACATCTGGTGGATGACCTTCTCATCATCTGTTACTACAGGATCTGGGTCTTCTGGACTCCTCTTTGATAAGGGGACACTGCTAGGGCGCAATACCATGGCAGTTTCTCCTATAAAAAACAACAACCCATTTGCCATCATACATTCTCTGCTCTCCTCCATGGGCTCTGAGGGGAACCGCGTTTCATAGTCACATCTACAGACACATGCAGACATAATGCTGCAACATCCTGTCTGAAGTCCCATATACTATTCATATTGGCAATAAAATCTTTTCTCACCTTTGTCGAGTAAAAAATAAAATACTTCCAATACAGGGTTCACTGCTGGTACATTATTCTAAGAATCCTAAAACATATTTGCATTCGGTTGGAGTCCTCAATCAGCCAATTTTTGTAATTTTGTTTTTTTGTAGGCTATAAAATTGCACAAGTTTTTACACTGAAATGAACATGAGTAAAGTCAATGATCATATTAGCCATTTCTAAATATAATTTCATGGTTTTAACCTCTAGTGCACTAAAAACAATTCTTTGGTCAATCTCCTCAAAGATGCCCAAGAGCCGCGGTTCCCCTTTGACAACAACTGGAATATGACACACATGTTCCATAAAATGTGGTAAAAAACATTTGTGAAACAACCATCATCAGTGTGCAACATTTATTAAGTTAGTACAGATCCTGGTGTTCAATTTGGAAATTCTTAATGAGAAGTGTCAGGCATGAACTTCTAGGCCGAACAACATCATACATCAATGCTTCATGATAGTTTCTGTAAAGCACAGGTGACAAGGCAGTGGTAGTGCATGGCACCAATAAGACAGTTAAAAATGTGTTCACATAAGCATTTACTGTAAAGTCTTGTAAATGTAAATGTACTGTAAATGTCCACAGAATAACCGTACAATAAAATAAAATTAAATACAATTACCAAAAAAAAAAAAATCAACCCTCAAAATGTGTAAATCTTGTAATATAAACAGTAAAAGTAATACTAAACAGACACACTTGACATTTTAATGTGACCTACTAATATGTGTTTGCAACAACGCTTCTTCATAGATCCACTTGTTAGGTAGCACTTCATCTCCACTGATGTCAAACAACAGTCCGAACTGACAGCAGTGTATATATGTGTGTGTGTGTGCATAGCCCTCCAAGTCCAGACATGCAGTAGACCCAGTCACGTATAGTCTTTACAAACTGGTTTCTACTACTGGAGCAGCAATGGCTGATGCTGCTGCTGCTTTTGCGGTCACCTCAGCATCTGGCGCCCCCTGCTGGTCGTGTTTGAGACAGATCTCCTGCAGCAGGGGCGCATTGGCGTCCTTCCACACTCTGAACCTGTCTGAGTTAAGCACCGGGTCCGACAGCACCTGCTCTATCGCCTGCAGGTCCGCCTCTTTCGACTGGGCCAGCAGAGAACAAGAGAGGAAAGACAAAGGGAAAGTGTAAAAGCGATTAAGATACAAAACTCTCCAAACTCGGAAAAGAAACCATATTCCTTAGCAACTTGCAAAAAAATAAACCCTCTGAAATCGATTGTTTTATGTTGGTTGTACTTTGATGGTGCGATATGAAATCAATTCTCTGTTTTTAAAGGAAGTAGAAAACACAGACTTTATGAAGCAGAAAATGTACCTTTAGCGTGCTGTTGAGCGTCCTGATGAGGTGCAGTTTGTCATTGACAGTCTGGTTTTTACAGCGTTTTATAAAGGAGGCCCTGAAATCCCTTTTTGTGGATGGTTTGCGATCTCCTATAGGCGAGAGGCTGGCCTGTTTCAAGTGGATATACAGCTTCTCCATCTCGTCTGAGCTGTTTGCATGATCCCCTGTGAAAACACACAAGGTTATACTGTAACTCTCTCCCATAATACACTTTTTGTTATTTAAGCTGCATACAGTCTTTTAATATTTAATATTTAATTTTTTAATACTCCTTGTTTATTTTTTGCTTTTTCTTATGGCACTCTATTGTTTGCACACTTGTTTTTTGCACTATATTGTCTATTCTATTCTGTTTTCTATTGTTGTGAGCTGCCATAACACGTGAATTTCCCCATGGCGGGATCAATAAAGTTTATCTTATCTTATCTTATCTTATCTTATCTTAACGTCACCATAGACATGCTATTTCCAGAGGTTTCAGCTTCTTGTACTTACTACAGAGACAACAGGGAGTAAACAATCTGTGTTGGCCAATCCAGATACGAGATGTTACAGAAGAATATAGAAACAGGAAATGGTTTTTTTTACTAGCAAGTGGAAATGGTAGACATCTAAAACGCAGCTCAATTTCCTTAATGTCAAAGAAATGGTCACTCAAAAACAGAAGTAACTGACTGAAGATTTGCTTTCTTCTAAAATTGCCCCAAATTATTAATGATAATTAATAATATTATTAGTGTGTCAAATATATGGTTCACTCAAATGAAGTTAAAAAGTCTCACCCTCTTTCCCGGTCCCTGAAACATCCGCCTGTGTCTGCCCCTCTGCGGTGGGGTGTCCCTCGCCGGACCCGGTCTCCGGCGAGCCCCGGGGCGCCGAGGTCTCCTGCAACAGCAACTGGGCCTCGTCCTCTTCTTCCACCTCCTCCTGCGGCGGTTGATGCGAGTGTACCTGAACCGAGCACACCACCGTCGTGTCCCCAGCGAGAGGGGAGGCCTGCGAGACCAGGTCCAGCCAGGACTGCCGGTGCTTGGCGAGCGAGGAGGCGGAGCTCTGCGACGTCATTGTACTGACGGGCGAGGAGAGCGAGCCGTTGGCTTCGCCGGGGAGCGTGGAGGAGTACGGCGGGGGGAGAGTGCCCTGAGAGGAACAGATACGCAACGGTCAAATGTACAATCTGGTAAATGGCAAACAGAACAGCTATCATGAAGTGAACGGGGTGGTGCTTAGCAGATACAGCACAACGCTTTAGAGATGAAGAGTAAACATGCCAACAGGCCCTTGATTTATTGACTAGAAACATACAGCACCCTTAGGATTTGGCATCAGCTCTCTCTCTCCGTAAGTTCTAGCTTAAAAAAAACCAAAACGATAACCGTCTAATGGCAGGAATCCCAGATCACCACCAACGTCGATGCATTTTTAGAAGAGAGAAAACCACATCGTGTAAACATGCCAATCACGGCTGAGTAATTAAAGCAGGTACGACGTTCAGTGGATGGCGGTCCAGATGGCGGAGCGTAACATTTAAAAACACTAAGAGAGAAACGGATCACGCGGAGTAAACATGCCAATCATGACTAAGCAGTTTTAACAACAACAGTTTTTAATAATAGTTACAGCGATGACTGAACAGTTGAGACTGATGCTCTACTGCATAATGGTTTCATAATCGGTTGGCACATGTATTATTTGTACCAGTGCCCCCCCCCCCCCCCCCGCCCACCGCCAGCAGCCTCACTGACCTGATGCTCGGTACTAGGCGGACCGGCCACATCCACAGAGTCCTGGCGGGTCTGCTCAGAGTACGGTGGGGGGGGTGCCTCAGTGCCTTCGGTCTCCTCATGGTCACTGGCTTCACTGTAACACTCTGGGGACACGCACACACACACGCATACACACAGCGTCAGAATCCAGAGAAAACAAACAGACAGACTAACCAAGCACACCTGTCAGGAAATATCGTAGTTGATATAACCAAATAATCCCCGATGGTGACGCTTACCGACTGCAGTGTTCCCCTCTGTGGACTCATACTGGATTGAAGCCAGCCCGAGCTTATTCAACCAACTGGAAGAAAACAAACGGAAATACTGATAACGACATTTCTGACGCCATGAGACAACACTGCTTATTTATGTTGCTTGTTTTCTCTCCTGCTTGAACTACACACTTTGTTCTCATGTGACTTACATGTTCATGTCCTCGTGGCTCTCGGCAGCGAAATAAAACATCATGACTTGCGGGTGGCATGCTTTGATTGCACTGCGGGTGGGTGGGGGGGGAAAGTTCAATTAACAATTAATCAACAGAGGAGCGGAGCGTGTCAACTTTACATCATGTATGTGAATCAGATCATTTGCACTTTGTGTTCAGCCAGTTCCACTCTGTTCTCAGGAAGTCCTCAGACCAAACGCTTCCTGTCACCGTGTGAGGGGGCGCTCTCTGTGACGTCAGTACTTAAAAATAGTTTGTTTTCTGCATCAAACCGGTGGTCAATTATTACACCGCCAAAGCGAACTGACTCTTTGAGATTGAACAGCAACAAGATTCGGCGAGCTTACTGTTTCTTCTTGCACTCTATGGCTCTGTCGATCATGAAGTCGGTGAGGTTAATGTAGCCCTCGGCTTTCTCTGCCTGAAACACACAGATTAAAACATCAAATGCGAGCGTTAAAGGATGCACTTCAATTCCAAACCACTTCCTGACGCCGACTGTTAAAATTGCAGCAGGCCACTTCTTCTATTTTCTACTGAATCATGATGGTGACATACGGGCAGATCTGGGTTATCACACTGAAGTCATCATGCCAGTAAATCATGCCCGTCGGTTTCGCCTGTACCGGGGCCTGACGGGCCATTAGTGACACCTTCAGATTCACCAAACACAGTGACACTGCATGCCATTTCCTGCAGTAACAGGCAGGCACGGAGGTGACAAGTATGACTCACTGACTCGTCTTCAACCCTCTGAGCCTCACACTGCATCTGTTATTCTGTGTGCTGAATGTGCTATGTGTTAAAAAGGACAAATGCTATTGAGATACATTTGTTTTTTGCTCTTATTTCATCTTGGGTAGTAATAGAAATGAAATTGGGGTAAAAAAACACTGATTTTTTTCACTGCAAATTAATCAAAATACAATTATGCAGCCCCTTAAAATAAAATAAATTGTGGCAAACTATGTGTGATTGCTTATGATTGCTCAGTATGAATAAAGAAGTTTTCTTCACTGTGGAACTTGATTCGTTAGCCCCGTGATTCTGCACAAAACCAGAAAACCATCAGAAAAACTTTTCTCTCCGGTTGAAAATCTCAGCTTCCTGATATTTTGAGATTTGGGAAATTGTAGTCAACAGATGACTAGTTATACAAATCTTGATTTAACTGGATTTGAACG
>JAXDDW010000007.1:1472500-1497500 GCA_034670385.1 Hoplostethus mediterraneus
GCTCACCCGATAACAGAAAACCACTGACAACAGCTATTCTTTAACCTAAACCTCTGTGTGTCCTTGTGTTGCTCAACACAGATGCATCACATCATGTTTTCCGGCTGTCTTACTTCAGTGATGAGTGTGTGTGGGAGATGGTGGTGATCACCACACAACCCACAGCAGAAAAATGACATGTGTGAATGTAGGCAGTTTCCTGTAGAAGTTTTTATAGGTGGAGGGTTTTGTAATGTTGCTCCTGAGCCCTTTCCAGGATCAGTAGTAGTGATTAAGACTGTCTTATTTGAAATAGTTTGTTTGTTACTTTTACTCGTTCATTCACTTTGATGTTGCTGAGCAGTGAGATCATGAATGTAAAGGAAACACTGGCACTACAATAATAATGCTTATTTATACATTTTTATATTGCATTCTATATTGCCATTTTAATATGTCTAGGTTGTTCTTTTTTTATTTTTTTTATTCATTGTGTTGTTGTTATTGTCTCTGTGTATAATGCTGCTGCTGCACTGCAATTTCCCAGCTTGGGATTAATAAAGTACATCTATCTATCTATCTATCTATCAATCAATGCTTTCCACTCAAGCTGTAAATCTGCTAACCGCACGGCGGCCATCAGGGGACGAGGGTGATACTGCGGCCTAACACTTTGGGTGTGAAATGTTAAGTGTGGGGTTAAGTTAAGTGCTACTGCCGTAAATAAACATGTCAAATACATATCTAGAATCAAGACCAAACTAACAAAAACCAACACATACAGGAAACATACATGTTTCAAAATGTCATCTAGTTTTTGTATCGTCTGAAACACATCGACAAACGTATTGTGACGTAACGTTAACGTTCATTTGGGCCTGTGTGTGAAATGTGATTTCCTTTCCTCATGGGGTCGTAGGGAAAAAAAGGAGGGATAACTTAATAAATTAGTCCTGTATTTAACCACACGACATAGGCCTACCTGCCACCATAATCTCAACAAAAGCAGTTTGGCACGAATGCTCTGTCGAAAGTCTGACCAAACCTTGCCGAGCATCTCGTGGATTCAAAGCGACACCGGAATTCAGGAAGCGCAGGAGCAGAGGTCGAGTGATTTCAGGGGATTTCAGGTCTTCTCTGGGTGCCAAAAACTGTTTCTAAGGGTCCAGTCTTTAGCTTTACGACAACTCCGAGTTTTGCGCTACATTTTAATGCACTTTGTTACATTATACACAGGAGAAATTAATAGTTTCCCCCCTCGAAGCCCTCGCAGTTGCCCGTGATGGCCACTAGAGGGCCCCCTGTCCCCTCTATGGAACGGGCCCTGCAGATTGAATATCAGTGCTGGAGTGGCAAATCAACATGGTTAAACTTTTTATTTTCTTGAACAAAACATCTGTATTTATGTAACTTATCTCAGACTGCTGTATTACTATAATATATACTATTAAATTATATGACTAAGTTCTATATTTGGCTTGAAAAGGGATGTAAACAGCGGATATCATTGTCCTAAAACTTAATTGGTTAATTCAAATCCCCCACGTCATCTTGTCATACCGCCACTTGACGTAACTGTGTTGATACTGAATTCTGCTAAACCCATTGGTTGAATAAGCCCTCGCAGCATTCCTGTGACCACAAAATGATCATACAAGACCAGGAGATGAACGTAGAAGGGATGTTTTTTCTATTACTGCGTGGAAACAAGTTCACAAAACATTGCAGTGGGATGCCTCCGGAAAAAGAAAGGGGGAAATTGAAGTGTTTCAGGTTACAGGCAGAGGGTCCACTTAAAGCTGTGGGAAGAGGGAATAGTCAGGGGTTGGGAGCCTGTGGCCTGGCTATCAACACCCTCCACTCTCTCTGTGGGAGCTGAGTCTCCAGCCATAACATCTCTGCTCCAGCTATCTGTGCCGAGGATCGGATGTGGCGGTGGTGGGCCGCGTCTGTCTGTGCCGGGACGGCGGTAAACCAGGACACACATTCCTGAATCCTGTGTTCTTTTTCTTTCTCTCTCTCGGTCTCTCCTACATAAAGGCTTCTTCTCTCTTCCACTCCCTGTTGCACTGCAGTTATTAGTCCTAAGTGACTATGAACAGCCCCCCCTTCCTTTTCATGTCATTCATTTTCTCACACATACACTAACTTCCTCACCCTCTCATTTGTCGCCCTCCAAACTCACTCAAACAAACCCCAAAGCATTTCAGATGGAACGAAAGATTTCAATTCAGCTTCGACTCTTCTCATTTCTGCGATGAGGGCGACAGCCACTCTGGAGTGATTTAAAGGGGCACTTCGCACCATCGTGTTTTGGGTACATGAAAAAAGGACAGTTGCAGAGGAGGAAGGGGGGGGGGGATACTCGGTGAGGTAATCCCTGCCTGCGACTCGTGTCAAAGGCCTGAAGGATTCACGAGAATGCAGATTGGTCACACCATTGTCGGGCTCAGTCTCCCATCATGCTCCATGCTGAGAATTGTCACGGCATTTAGCTAATATCCCCCCCGAGACTTACTCTGGGAGTGATTGAGTGAGTGTGTGTGTGTGTGTGTGTATGTGAGAGAGAGAGAGGATGCTAACACAGAGTGGCTATTCTTCAGCAGGGGAATCTCACGGCGGGGAGGGGAGGGCGGGTTACAGGGCTGGAGACGATATCAGATTTTAGCCTGCTCAGTCTAGCGGGACTAAAGGGAGATTGGTACTGCAACCCCTCCTCCCCTCCTCCCCTCTTCGCCTCCTCCTCCTCCTCCTCCTCCTCCTCCCTGCTTCAGGACTCCCTGTTTGTGGTAATTGCCTGGTTGCACCGGCACTGGGCACCGCGTCTGTTGAGGTCTTGCTGCACTGGGTGACTCTCTGAATGCGGGGTTGATGGATGGAGCACGGGGATTTGATTTGAAATGAACCTGGTTTTTTTTTGTTGGGTTATTTCCGTGCAGCACGTGTACACACACACAACACACACACACACAAACCAGACAATAGCCACGGATAGGAACTAAAGCAATATAATGTATGGCCTCCACATAATCCTCCTGTCATCCCCGTATTCCCCCTCTTACCCTATGTAGCGGGTGACGGCGGGGTCAAGGTTTTCTTGTTCAGCAACAACAACAAGCCACCATTACACCATAAATCTGTACCCGTGTGATTTGTCCACTTGTCACCAGTGACTCTGTGCCTATCCATCTGACCACTGTGGAGGTGTTATGAGTGGTATGTGCCACTGAGGGACTGACACTAACTCATGGCCTGTGTATGTGTGTGTGTGTGTGTGTGTGCAGGGACAGGAAAGCGATCCCCCACTTTATCCCTGGGGCAATTCCATTCCCCACATCTGCCACGGCCAATGAATGCCGGATCAATTTCTCACTGGCGGCCCCTTCCACGGAGGTAACGTGGGGAGAGACTTCGGTATATTCTCTTCTCTTCTGACAGAGAGAGAGGCCTGCTCCTGAATGGAGACCCGCTTCACGGAGAGGACAGCTTTGAATGGACGTCAGCTGAGCGCCACTTGATGATCAACATGATCCGTGGGACTGATGCTGTTTGTCTTCAGACAGACGGAACAAACATATTACTCTTACCGCTTGAGAGAAGGACCAGGATCGCATATGTGGCTGACTATATCTGCAAAAAAAAAAAAAGTGGAGAAGAATAAGTACAGCAGACCACCAAAGGCGTTTGTCACTTGTTGTTTCTCACAGTAAACGTTGACCGGTTATTAACCATCCTCTGCATCAATCCTTGCACACCACCAGGCTTCAGCTAACAATCATACTAGACTTCTGACCAAAGTGGCTGGCTGAAAACTTTCTAACACATAGTTACCGCTTCCCCGACTTCTTCACAACCACTCATTATCTTTATCTACGTTCCGATCCGGCTCACTTTTGATTCGGCAAAATAGATCCTGCGGGGATCGTTTGAGGGTTGGCGTTTGGTCGATGTGCCAGTGGCTCTGATAATATATTTGGCAACCAGCCACAGCAGCTTGGTGGACGGCATGCTAGCTCCCGATGCTCAAAATACCTAGATTTACGTCAGCCAGCGACAGAAGGCCTCACCCTGCAATTTCGGGGTATGAAGTCGTCTGGGGCTTGTTTTTCCTTTTCGATTGCTAGCATTTTTTTAGTGTCTATCCTCACTCATCCATAAATCTTCACGTCTTTGTCTCTTCTTTAAATTACTGGTTTGTCAAGGATTCACTGCAGGTGTTGCAACTCCTGATGCCTCTGTAGATAAGTTGTTCTCTGACTCCCACGCAGACTGTCCTCCGCTTTTGACAGTTTTAATGAATACCAACATATTATCATTATTTTATTAATTGCCACGTGGAAAAAGCGTTGTTATTATTTACTGATGTGCCAAAGTTAATGATTCAATCCACCGTCAATCAAACTCCATTGCCTCCATTAATGTCATATTTCGTCATAAACCACCCTCATCGTTTATTTTTATCCCGCCAACAATGAGTCAATCAAACCTCGATTGCTTATTATATTTACTGTAGCATCTGCAAGTTCGAGATGTGATTTGAAATGTGTGACAAACCGGTTGTGATGTGTGTGTGTGTGTGTGTGTGTGTGTGCGTTTCTTAGAATAGAACTGCCGGGGAGGGTGGGGGGTGTTGTGCAAGACGTTTAGTCATCAATCACGGTGTTAATGTGGGGAGTCACACTTCCTCGAGCCTTATCCAAGACCACCGCAGATACAGGGGCCGCGGAGGAACGGCCTCCTCCTCCTCCGACGCGGTCATGTAATGGAGTGGGATGGCGGTATATTTATAGGTGGGGATTCGTCATCACGGTGACATTGCTAAAGATCGTCCAGAATGAGAAGGTGTCTCGGAGGGGGAAGACAAAAGGATGGAGGCATAAGGGTGTGGGACGCGGTTGGAACGTCTTGCGTGTTGGAGGTTGCAACAAAAAAACAGGAAAAAGCCTCCAGAATATATAAAGTGCATCTACCCATTTAAGGCCAATTCACAGAGACTTGTGTGGGAGGAGACAAGTTCTATATATATATTGTTGCAATTCCTACTGGTTGCCGATAGAGGTTGATTGACAGTGATTGAAAATACTGTCACACTTGATTGGTGGAGCTTTGGTTGAGTTGTTTTTCTATCCAGGCCCCATATGAGGCTAACTTTCCCTGATCATAAAAACAGCCCTCCCACCCAGACACACCCTGGCTTGTTTTAAAGAGATTCCACAACGCTTCCCCGTGGGGAAATGAGACCCACCCATTCAGATAGCCTGCTCTAACGTTTCTCATCTGACCTATGGACTACATAGCACTCTGTCTGTATGTGTGTGTGTGTGTGTGTGTGTGATATAGAGGCACTCACCTGTTGAGGAAGTCACTGCTAGAGCGCCAGTTGGATCCCTGCGATACATAAAGATTGATGTGTTAACACATGTTGGAGGTCGAGTCACCCACTCATGCTACAGTCGCCCTGAAAGGCTGACATACCAGCAAGCTTTGATCCGAGCTTTTTTTCATTCCACACGTGCACTGCAACAATCATCCAACACGTTCCCCAGCAATCTTTGATATGCAGGCATAGCATGTTAGTGGTTAGCAAACTTAGCAGCGGGTTAAACAGAGCGCAGGTAGTACTTTACGTCGACCACAGATTTTCAGTGAGTGCAAATTAGTGAGGACCGCAGGCGACCATAGCTTGGCAAACTAAAGCAGAGCAACGATGCAAAGCGGAAGAAGTGGAAGAGATTAGAAAAGAGGCCCCTCTCTACCAGCAACACCATGCAGAGAAACAGAGAAGGGGGGGAAGTGGGATGACAGGATCGTTCTGGGCAGCAGTCAGATCTTGAAAGGTGAAAGGTGCTTGCAGGTGTTCTTCCCAGGCAAACACTTCATCCAAACAGTGAAAATGGTGAAAACAGTAAGAGTAATCCTATACCCTACATATGCACAGGTTTTAATGTAAAAGGTTAAAAGGCGGCATATGAGTGGGAATCGGATCCCCTGACGGAAAACCTGCTTGAACATATGTTCCCCCAGCTTGAATTGAAGGTTCACCAAAATAGGGAAGCAGTTACATAACCATCACCATCTGAGACACACAGAGAAAAGGTAACTTGACAGTAGGTATCCCGTTTCACCACATGCTTAAAAACACAGAAGCAGAGTTCCCCTCAAAAGGTCAAAGCAGGATAGGAGAGAGCTCCAAATGTTGAACCTGGTTTCAGATAAAGTGTTGATTGTGGGAGCTAAAACGCAGAATTGCTTTTTCGGACATTTTGAGAATGCAAACTGATGCCAGATCAGCAGCATGACATAGTTCAGCAACATAGTTTGTAGAAAATTCTGGCAAAGATTTAATTGGAGAGCAAATGTGGCGCCTTCATTATTCCCAACTATCATCATTCCACAGGCAAAAGTACTAAATATGAGCAGTTATCACAAGCCCGATGGTAAAATAAAGACAATACAAAAGACCACTGAAATGAACTGCACGTTTTAATAAAATGCTATTCAAATCTTACAAAAGGCAAGTAAAGAAACAATTTCAGTTGACATTTGTTACCTGTGGTTTCTGAATAATACTGTCATTCTATCTGACACATAAGCTATCCATAGCATCAGCTAATGGAGGGCCGTCTGACCTGTGTGTCAGCAAAGATGGTCCTTTAAAAGACCAGTTATTTGTGCCATCTGTAGGTATAGGCCTTTTAGGTGTTTAATTACAGAGCAAACTGAAAGACAGGATACAGATGTTCAGACTGTTTAGAGTAGAGTGCATAGCTTTGAAACCAGAACAAATATTTGCTGGTGACAAAACATCCTTTCCCAACCAATGCAGCATTGACCTGTCAACTAAAGTGACTGTAAAACTCTTTCTGTTGTATATGCATAGTATACAAGAGGCAACCATTGGCAGTGGGTAATGCAACTAACCGATCACAAAATTGTAATATGAAAAAGAAAAAAAAGCAACACGCAAAATAAAAGCACAGTTACACTAACTTTATATTCCTTCTGTTATACTTATTATTTAAAAACTTATCAATGCAAATAAAACCAAAAGAAGCACACCATTGGAGTAACGCCAAGCTAGTTTTCTAAAGACCTCAGCCACTGAAATATCAAACAATGTTACCAGAGAGCATCTCAGTTGAAATATGATATAACTTAATATGTACAGGAGTCCATAGACAGCACACAAGGCCAAAGTGTCCTAACCCTGAATATATCCTCTTGAGGTTGAGATGGGACTTGTAGTCAAAGGGGGTGGGGTGGTTGTGGGCAGTGTTAAAGGGGTGATGTAACGCAGTGAGTACTACAAAAGCAGGCTTGGTTGAGGAGTAGTAGTTGGTAGTAGTAGTAACACCAGGGAGGCATGGAGGTAGGGGGGAGAGAGGAGTGTAAGAGAGCCCAAAACTGCAAAAAAACAGCCGGACATTAAAATCAAAAGGCACTGAGGAAGGACACAAGACAGGAACAGGAAGCCCCGGACAGGAAGCGCATCATCAGTGAGTCAATAGCTTAAGCCGCGTGATCCAACTGACCAGTAGTGAGCGTTCTGCCGGGGTGCGCTTGGAGGCGGGGGCTACGGGGGCCTTTTTCAGGTCCTCCTGGTAGGGGATGGTGGCGCTGTTGTGCAGGTCTGAGTTGGAGTAGTAGCGGCTGCCCCGGATGTGGTCCACTCCTCTGACGAGGTGCCGTTCCCCTCCCGGCCTGTAGGGCGGCGACACTGAGGAGACCTCCTCGGCGATGGTGGGGATCCTCTCATTGCTCAGGTATCGGTAGAGGAGGTCTTCGCCTAAAGCAGAGGGAAAGGGAGAGGTCGTGCCATCAGCGCTAACGGGGAAGCAGTGGAGGTTATCGGAAGCTGCTCTGCCTAACATGACTGCAACTCAGATGACCTGAAATACCTGGGATGACAAAATAAAGATGCTTTTACACTGTGATCTCTACTGCTAACATTGTCCATGGTAAGACAAACAAGGCATTCGCTGGTCACCTAATCTGACTGTCGATCTAGAAGTAAATACATTTTATATAGGGTGATGATATCTATGAAAATGTCCCTGTACCTTTCCTTCCTTGTGCCCAGGGCTTAGCGTAGGGATCAACCACACCAAGACAGGTATCCACTGGCATGGAGAGGGGGCGGGGTTTACCTAAAAACAAGGAATTCAATATTTATGTATTGCATTATTGGTTCATGTATTCAGTATCCATCGATGGGGTATCCATAAGATCGCCCTACTGAGATGGTACTGACCACGCGAAGGCTTGTGCTCTCTCATTCTGGGCTGTATCACGTTGGCCTCGATGGGGTAGCCCACGCCAAGCTTGTCATAATCCCCGATGGTGAAGCGTCTTTGGCTCTCCTGGTCCAGGAAGGAGTTGGGCGACTCAGAGCCCTTTGGTCTTTTGCTAATGCTGGAGATAGAGCCCGTCCTCCCATCTCTGTGTGGAGAAACCAACGCTCATATGTCATATCAATCATATCAATATAACAAGACTGTAAACGTCATTTTCAAATTGAGTCCTCGAGCAAACAAAGTGAATGCAGCAACAGTTTGTTGTCTCCCCGGAGGAGGCAGATGAAACGGGCCGTTGCATAACGGCTGGTGGGGGTGGTGGGAGCGGAGTGGGACGAGGACAAGCAGAACAGAATGTGCAGTAGGAGGGGAGGGAAGTATACGCCAGGCGAGAGGCAAGCGACCAGGGGGCCCGGACACACTCATTATCCGCCAGCCTCAAAGGCCTGGGCAAGGGAACGTGGCGGAGGACGGCTGGGGGGGCTTGAATTGCTCACCGCAGGGTAGCAGTTGGCCTCTAACTTTCTCATCATTTGTTGCTTGAGTTGTGTCGTGGTTTATGTTTGGATTTTAACAGCTTGATTAATGATCTAAGTACTCTAATGGAAGTGTGTCGTGGATACGGGCTATTTTGTGTAATGACAACTTTAATAAAATGTGAAGTAAAAAAATAACGGTGACCTTGGCAGACAGAATTCGGACCACTCACCGTGGGGTGTAGGGCACCGGGGGAGGAGGCGGGATGTACAAGTTCAAGATAGCTGGCTTCTCCTTTTTGGTCGATCCGTTGGCGGAGCCGCAGGGAGACTGGGTTTTGATCAGGGTGGTATTGTTCTGGAAAAGACAATTCCAGTGCAGTTAGTTTTTCAATGCCTTCCACTTCACATTCATCTTGATCAGTGACGGGAGGTTTTGCATCATCCCAGTAATGCGTCTCAATTAGTTTTCCCACTGACCACATGATCTGACTTCTGATCCCAACTGATGGTGCATATACAAATACCACTGTTAACAACTGTTGGAGCAAATTAATCCTAGCTGTCTGCCAAATGCTTGTTTTTAAATCCCAAATGAAGACTAAATATGACTTGCTGGCAACGGGGGGAGGAGTTCTCCACATGTGGCAAGACCTATAAGTGTGTGTCTCCTTGAGCATAAACCTCCCTGTTTGAGGTATGGAAAGATGTCCAAAATAGCTTCTGAGACATATACTTAAAACAGTACTCATTTACCACAGTTATGGTTCCCAACACTCAAAAACATTGTGCCCTTGGCTAAATGTACGACTCTTCTTCACTGCCATTCGCTGACCTGAATGTGTATTATTAGGATAACTGCCAGGAAGTCTGGGCCCTCATATACCAGTGGGCCAAACATTACGAGGCCCCCATCCAACCTGGGGTCTCCTGAATCATTTCCCCTTCCCCTCCCTAAATAGCTCCCTTGCGTACAATTTCTATAGTATTACAAAACCTGTGTCATTCACTCCTGAGTCACAGTGTGTGATCCATCTTTGTTTTGCCTCCTGGAGCCTTCTTATCACACATAAACTGAGATGGGGAACGTTGATATCCCTGACACCTTGTTCAAACAAGACGCTGGCGGACAGGTTGACATTGGCCACCTTTGTGTTGAGAGCCATCTTGAGAAACCCACTCTGATCTGATATCATCAGATCTGGCTATAAAATAAGCCTCTCTAGGCATGACGAGACGAGACGAGAGTTTTGGGAGTGTGAGGTTACAATGACCCTATTGTCTCGCTGTGACACACACGGTTACAGGGACTCAGGTGCTGGGACGTGGTTAACAGCTAAGCCAAGTCTAATTTGTCCACATGAGGGTAAATGGCAAATTGGATTACAGTTACATAACTTTATTAACAAGGCATCCATCAGCTGCCCACGTGGAGACTTGAACAAAATCTATCAAGGGGAGGGGGGCCAACCTTTAACCCAAGAAGGTAAACACTGAATTATTGTCTTGGGTGGAGTCTAGGTGACCCAACTCAAATCAGTGCTTCCTTCACCTCGACCAATGAGAACTGCCGCCCGGTGTTATTGACTGCAACATGCATGACGTTGCCAATCAGTCTTTCCCATAAAGCAGATACGATCTATTCACACTCATAAAGCACTGGCTGGCATCTCTATCTCCCAGACTGAATGACGTCATTGTTTTGTTCTGCTGTCGTGCAGGAAGAAAAATTGGATGCTGTGTTGCTCTCATGCTGCAGCGCTTTCAGGGTGGCTCTGTGATACTTGTCTGAACTTGTTGTTTTGGAACCAACTCCCTCAAAAGGCTGCTAAATGGCTGACAATACAGACAATGACACACAGGCTTGAGTTGAACTTCAGAGATGAAAGACAGGGATTCAAGAGTGTGTGTGTGTGTGTGTGTGTGAGAGAGTGTATTTCTTACCTGTGGTACTGGGGGCTTCCAGCGCATGTTCTTGAGCGGGGCGGGGGTGAAGCCCATTGTGCCCGTGGGCCTCTTCTTCAGGAGGAGAACTACACCTTTGGGGTCCTCCCTCAGTTTGATCACCAGGTTCTTCAGCTGCCAGCCCACCTGACATACCGCACACGCACAAACAAACACACAGTTTTTACATGATCACAACTCATTCCCGTTATTGTTCACATTGTGTACTTCATTTGCTGTTACACATGTAAGGTCAAATATCTAGATATCCATGGAAACTGAAGTGCTCACCACTGTCTGCTGGTTGACCTGGATGACCTCGTCACCAGCATGGATCTTCCTGGTCAGGTCTGCTGGGGACTGAGGAACACGCATACACAGGAAATGTCAATACCAGACAAACCACTTTCTATATAATGTCAAAGCAGTTGCTAACATACTAGTAGTTCACAAATTACTGTTAACACTGGAAACTGGAAATTACTTCACAGCCATTTTTATTTTTCTGCATCCTGACTTCTCCGAGATGTCCCCAAGAAGAAAATATACTGTGCATTCAATACAAATCATGAGAAAAAGCAAACAGCCTCCATCTGTATGAATATCAGTTGAATTGCGTTTGCTGTCAAACAGATGTCAAACACGTTTACCCAGTCATTATTAGTGATGAATCAGGTTGATTCACATTAAGGACCGGAGGCGTGAGGCTCCGACCGTGACAGTGATGCTGGTGCATTAGTCACCGACTTGCTGTCTCGGTGTGCGGAAGGGTAGACGTTTTTTTTGCTGGAGGTTTATTGTGATATGTACTGGTCGTTGGAGAGCAGAGACAAACAATTTCCTTCTCGGATGAGCAGTTCTTGACTCTGCACGTCAGATAACTGATTTGCCCTCAGGATAGGAGGAGGGAAATGAAGAGGAGGATGGGAAGGGGGTAGAGGTCGGGAGTAAGCGGGTGAAGGGTTCTTTTAATAACCAATAACGGAGGCTTGTTCCTCTCAGAGTTTGGTGCTGCTGTAGTAAAGGGATTGATTCAGAAGAGTTGAGGATATGAAGACATAGAACGAGAGATGTGATTGGATCTTCCCGATGCGATGGATAGAAATGCAAATCTACTTTATTCTGGGATTTAATCACGCTCCAAATCGACCCTACCAGTGGTTTAAACAGTTCCTGGATCTAAAGGGGAGATATAACATTATGGCCAGTATACCGCCGTACTTACATGTTCTGTGGTTCCAGTGATGACATGTAATCCATCGTAGGTAGACTTGATGTACATACCCTGGGGGGACGAAACCAAAAGGAACCTTAGTTTTTGTTTTTCTCATAGGGAGAGTAAAGTATGACAGACATGTGAGGGTCACGATTTGACACACATTGCTTGCATTCCATGCCTGTGAACCCAAAAGGCAGACTTAGGTTTAGGGTTGAAGAAAAGGGGAAGAGAGAAAAAAAAAATCCCCCAGCATTCCTCACCAGACCCTCCCCCGGCTTGATATTGGTCAGCTGGACTTCCTCCAAGCAGGCTGACTGGCTCATCAGGGGGTCAGAGGTCGTTCTCACGGTCTGATCGCAGATGCTGTTCAAGACCTTGGACTGCAACGGCAAAGGAAAAACAAAATGCGTCAACGGATTAAATGAAAAACGCGAGACTCTCATGAAGCTGCTCCCCTCGGCCTGTGATTATACGTGGTGTACTAGATCCCATCAATGTATTGTGTCTATCACCTATGGAGGTTTTGCTTATTTTACAAGTTAGAACAGGGCCGGATAGACCTTATCCTTCATCAGTTACTTTGGGGTAATTATCTCACTGCCTTTGGTAAAAACAAGTGTGTGCCTGTGTGTGTGTGTGTGTGTGTGTGTGTGTGTGTGTGTGTGTGTAGTGGAAGGCTTTAGGAGAAAAGGGGCCATTAGTGTGCCATTATCTGGTTCTACCCATGCACACGCAACACTGAAAACAGTCCCATGCACACACCCCGCCCTTCTTTCTGCTTCCTCCCTCCCCTTCGTTTGGGACAAAATCAATGATTTGCCATAGCGAGGTCTTTTCTGTGACTTTTCTACTCAGGCACGTGTCTTGTTTTGTACACATGGTGTTCACTTTGTCTAGAGTTAGGTTTATAGAGACTCTCGTGAAAGGAGATATCGGATCAAGAGAAAGACAGAGGCAGAAGGAAACAGAGTGAGAAAACTGCAACAGAAGAACAAGAGGAAGGAGAACAGGATGAGATCAAGGACGAGTCAGAGGAGAGAGAAAATCAGGAGGAGGCAAATTAGGAGGAAACAAAGGAAGGCCCAAGTGGAGACTCGGCTCTAATGTGGAGTTCACTGAGGGTGTCTAAGAGACGAACAGAAAGACAGAGAGCTAGAGGAAGTCCAGTGTTAGCCCAAGGAGTCTGGAGAGTGTCAGCAACAGGAAACACTGATTGATGTCTGGGCCATATTAGAGCCGCCTCCACCACTGGCAATCCTATAGCCCCGTCTGCCCTGTTCACTCAGAAAACAGACCCCGCCGCTGAAAGCATGTCACACAATCTCCATGTGAAAAGATTGGACATTTACCCAAACGATCAAACAGACTTTCTCCCCCCCATATTGGAATAGGGGGGGTGGGGGTGTAGGGTCTAATGTAGTTTACATCAGGAGAAACAAAGATAGGAAATATACTTACAACTTCCAGGATCTTTTCTTCCATCTCGTAAACAGTGCAGTCCTGTTAAGACAGAAGAAGGTGATGTCAGATAGGCTTGTGAGCAGGAAACAACAGCAAAGAGGAAGAGGTTGTTCAATGGCAAGAGAGTGAAAACAAAGTATAGGGGTTGGGTAAATGCAATATAATCAGCATTCCAGATATAGAGCTGAGAGAAATGGAGAATGACCACAAATAAACAGCTTTTAAATTCAAATTACCTCTCTGCTTACATTCTGGGGAGGCTATAATTGCATAATGCTGTGTGGGGTTACAGTAAACTATATGGGAGTGCAAATACCATACAAACAGTCTTACATTAACAACATGCAGACTACATGGTGGAGGAAGATTGAGTTAAAGTGCTTTGGTTTTCCACATCATATTGTGGAAACCTTCGGATGCATCAATGCTTTCCAGTTTCAATAAAAGGTGGGTGGGTTAGTGGAGGTCTGTTGAAGTAGCAGAGACAGTAGCGGTGCTCCTCGTTGTTGTTGGCAGGGAACCACTATTACAAACTGCAGAGTTAGCTGCCCACTGTCCCCTACAACTGTCCCAACACAGCCCTCATACACTGCAGCTGGGCCCGACACAGCTGAGGCAACAGCCACCCCCTGACAACTGTGTTGTTGGTGGTGAAAGGGCCCCTGGTTAGAGCAGCTCAGAGGGGGGCTCTGTTGGTGTGGGGGTCCACTGCCTGCTTATGGAATGGGCTCTATGCTGGGAATGTCCCAAGGGCAGCCATCCATCAAAACACAGGTGAAATGCTTCTGCCAAAACTATAGAAAGCACAGAAAAACTACTTAAACAAGTCTTTTATTTCTTCAGTCTTTGTCGATGCAAAATAAAGGCGACCTGGAGTTAAAGCCCTCATAGTATTAGTGACCTGTGTAGACATGTGCCGTCTACAAAGCCAGCCCTGTTGCTCTTTGTAAACCCATTGTGCAGGCAGCCTATGGGGGTCGAGCAAGCTTTTACATATTTCCATAGCTTGCACATTCCACTGGGCTGAACGTGTCCAACTGCACTTGGCTTGTCATACTGCTGCTTTGTTTGCATTGACAAGATTTGCTTGTCTACGGCTGTGAGCGATGGCTTCACATCCCATGCTCTCTAAATAATATTTACAACAGAACTAAGCGTGTCTAAAACGATCTGTGTTCAAGTGCCAGTCTGAGGGTCTAAGCACTTTTGGTAAAGTAATACACAGTACACGTGACTTTACCACATTTCCGTTGTACTGGCTGGGGGGAGTAAAAAGCCAAGATAAACATAATAAGGGAAAAACTATCATAATAGGTTTCAGTTGACTATCTATTGGTGCTACAATCATAATGTTTCCATATAATATATTTTCTAAAGTCAGCCAAGGTGGTGGTTTCGGAAAGTATTTGGCGCAACTTGCACAAACACACAACTACATATTTCTCTTAGAACTAGTTTATGTCTGTTTGGATGACTACAATGTGGACTAAGCCAAAAAAGAATATGCTAAAAATATATATTTTACAGTTTAGAGGTTGTGAAACAAAACATTTTTTTTATTATATGGTGCAGATGTTTCTTGACACAACCCCTGCCAAGCTTTGACATACAATCACATTTAAGGACCGTTTCTCCCGTTTCATGGTAGCAAACTATCAAATAATGTGAATACAATATACGCAGATAATCCCTCTGAGATCTGCTTGTGGAATCCAAATTAATCCCATATCTTTGTCAGGACCAAAGTCCTCCTTGTAGACAGAAGCCAGATCATAATTAAGCACCAGGAGAGACTGAGGGACATTCCCCTGGGTGTACTGATCCTTCAAGTCGGCATGGATCAGATGACTCCCTGTGCTGCTCCGGGGGCCTTTGATCTGCGACCAGAGGAGGTTTGCCTGGTCGAGCAATGAATTGGCCGAAAGAGAGCAGCGCTGGCACAAGAGCCCGGCGTGTAGCTGCCTTTACAGCTGAGGGAAATAGGAGCCACTGACTACAACAGTGTGGACCTGGCCTACTAACATCCTGTTCTTCATAAGGTATCCACATATGATGAATGGACTCGTTAAATTTCAGTCTTTGGCCTAGCTCACTTCATTTTTGCTTTTCTTCTGAAAAAAAAAAGATACAAACGTCACATCTCATCCAATGGTTCACGAGTAGGAAACGAATACAGAGCACACAGGGATCAAGGAAAAATGTGTTCAACTCTCTCAACTAATATATCAGCTGAGATCGACAACATGTTCGCAGTTTTATGGCCTTGTCCCATTGTGCGTGTACACACTGGGTTCATTCAGGCAGAACACATAAATTGTGTGTACTAAAAAGCCCTGATTCTTGGCTGAAGTTCATGAAAGAGCTGGGCAACCTCATACCGCCCTCCCCCGTCATAAAAATAATGACTGTGGCAGCCCCCGTTTCATCAATCAGTGGTTTGTAAGCTGGTCAGTGGGCTCATGTAAAACCAAGGGAGTCCCCATGGTTTAAACCAGTGAGAAGGTAAGTCAGGAGCCACGCAACTTTGTAGCCCTGCACAACATAGCAGCTGTAGACTGGCCTAGACTATTGGATTATATGTGAGGGGTTGGAAACAAGCCTCCTCATCAGCACAAAAAAAGCATCCTGTGATGGTAACTCTTGGGGAAACTAATGCGAGACCCCAGTAGGTGATGGAGCGAACTAACTGCTCCAATGTTTAAAAAGCTTCTTCAGCACCTATCAGGAGATTATTCTACACCCTATGCACAAAACCTCTCTACTTCAAAACATCAGCGTGGGAAATGTATACCCCCCACTTCCCCTGGACGACCAGGGCCAAGACCCTAACAGTAAATCACCGGAGGCGTTGAAATCCCAGACATCGGTGAGGCAATAGGCACTCTGGGAAAGGAATTTATTTTGATGTAATAACCCTCTAAAAATGACACCTGTGGTCTGGAGCGCCACTTTCACTGCTGGTGTAAAATTAGTTGCCTGTTGAGCTACGCTTCAGACGAGCCCTTTGGGAAGAACAAATGGAATAAATAAGATAATGCCTTTGTTATTCAAGGCTTCTCACCAGCTCCTTTTGTTTCAGACATATACATAACCAAGCATGACCAGTCCTATGAAACTGACAGATATAGACCCTTAACCGTCTCAGAACATGACGCCAAAGCAAACAGATGTTGAAAGTGGATGGATATGGTGGATACGTGCTGATGCTCTCGTTTCATAGTTATCCATCTATCTGGCAGTCAGATGGACCACCTCCTCATCAACACATTAAACCTACACGCAGGAAGTGCCTTCAGACAGTTCGGTCTCCCACCGTGAGTGTCTTGGAGGAGCAAAACGGGAACCACATGGCCGAGAGAGCAACGCCGCCCGGGGAATGTTGGCAGGCACCTTTTAAAGCGCGCCAGTTGTTTTTATGAAACTGTAAACACAAAGGCTGCTATTAGCGTTAAACGTCCCCGCACTCAGGGGGTCTCCTCATTAGCTGGCATAAGAGGGGGAAAAATCCCAAGCAAAACATCAACAAGCTGTAATGTATTCAGACTGCTAGCTTCAGGCATATGTCATGGCTGCCAGACCACATTTCCCATAACTCCCCTCTCTTCCCCATTATCCTGCATGTCTGTGTCTTCAGGCTGGTCTGTCCTCAGTGGAAAAAGCAAGTGTTTGTGTGTGTGCGTGTTTCCCAGTGCGTAGCTACACATGCGCTAGTGAGCTAACTAGCGTGCAGACCTGTTGAACTGTGGTGGTGAGATCCAGGCACAGCTGAATGATCTTGTTCTTGGTGGCTGTGAAGTCACTGATCCCGGTCAGGGGCGTCCTGCAAACAGACAAAGACAGAAAGGGAGACCATTGGGAACCAGTGATGTTACCACAAAGCATGCACACAGCAGTCGTGATGACATTTGGTACACAATGCTTGGTATATATCCCCAAAGTGTAGAGCAGTAATAATGGTAAAAGCAGAAATAAATATTCCATTGGGGCAACGTCGTGACATGGAGTTGGCTATACAAGCCACAGACAGGGAGCTTCACAATAGGCCCGGTGAACCTTGCTCTGATTGCTGTGTGTTTGGGTCACTGGCCACAGACAGATTTGGTTGTAACTCAAGAGCGTCGCCATTTTGGTGCACAATTCATCGCCTCTTTTCCTCTTCTCTTCCCCCCACTCTATCTAAAACCAGACACTTATGAAGTCAACAATAAAGCCCCCCAAACAACGGCCCCAAAACCACCATGCAGACCCTAAATATGTCGGTGCGACTCATCGTATTACAGGGGAAAACCTCTAGAAAAACAAGTCATTTCACCCATGAAGGTCAGCATGCTGTCCCGAGGTGAACGGGGTTCAGCCAGAAACAAGAGAAACCAAAAAGGAAGTGCACATTATTTTGAAAGATGAAGTACTATGCAATTACAATTTGATGATAGATTCCTAAATCGTGTCTGTATACTATTGTTTATTGTTTTGATGCTGACTAGATAAGAGGAATTGAGGAAACTACCCAGAAACTATAACATTCACGTGTTCATGGATATTTCTAAAATGGTGGAAGTCAAGCAGAGTTTCTGCGATGGTCATGAACAGCTGAGTAGAAACCATCTGCTGGCATAGCAGTCGCTGCACAAGTCAGAAGAACTGATTCAGGGAGGTATCTAATCCTTGGCATACTGCAAAGGTTATCTTCAAGCAAACCCCCACTTTTGCTGATGTCTTGGTACAGACTTAATGCACAAGTAACTGCACTCCCCCCCGGACTGATTCGCTATGTCCAAGTGGGATCACTGCCATTCATTTTAAAGTTGAATGTGCACTGCTGGCTACAAACAAAGCGATTTAGCCCAGCCCTGCTACAGACTGGATACTATATTGTTCTCATCACAACCACCCTTTCGTGACATCACTGTGCCTGCTCTTGCCAAGCCTGACAAAAAAAAGAGAAGATTAATTTGAGCTAACTAGCACTTAATCCTGCCAACTTGCTTAATATGCTCAGCTTTTATGGTGTAATGTGTCTTTGGAGCAGGTCAGTAGGAGAGGACGGGGGGCTATGCTAGCTCCCGTCAAGAAAGTCTCGGCTCATGGGGTGCTGCATTGCTGCCAGCAAATTGCTAAATAAATGGGCTGAAGGAGGACGTGAAAACAGCATGAACTTGGCTAGCAGAATGGAGACATGCAATTAGTGCCAACTCTTTTCAACACTTTTTATATCAAAAAAAAAAAAAAAAAAAAAGGTGACGTTGGCAAAGCAGCATTACCTGTCGAGCCAAGCCAGGAGGCTCTTGGCAGCACCGATGAGCTCCACCACAGAGGTGAGGAAGTCATTGGGCGGTTTGCGAGAGGTGCTGCCGTCGTACGCGGGGCTTTTCCTGCGGTCGGACGTGGACATGTGTAGACTGTTGGTGGCGGCTCTCATCCTCACTACCAGGTTCTTCAGGTTGTCCGTCTCCACTCCATAGTTCTGAAACGAGAAAGTAATAGATCATTTTAACGATTAACACAAATTACACATACATACGGTGAATTGAGGCATACACTGTGTTCAGTACTCCCCCCACATTCTCACTTTCCTCTCTTATCCCGCTATAATCCTTGTTGCCAGATAAATTATTACTTTGATTCCTCTGTATTACTATCATCAAAGTGGAGCTGTCGATCAAAGTCAGGGTCAAAGCAACAATCACGCCACACTGACAGGTACTTCTGGAGTCTAATTCCTGGGACGTGTTGTTTCCTGTAAATGAACGGCTGCAGTCAATGCTTTGACAGTTGTGATTTAAGACTTGTTTGTCTGTCTGTCTGGGCTGCTCCGGAGTAAAATTTCCACTCCATTCTCCAGGTTTGTCCCAGCCCTTGGGAGGCCGTACACTAAAAAGGCGTGCACGTGCCATCACCTGATTCCCATCACGCAGAGCAAAGTTTGCATTCTTGTGCCTGGGTTATTTCCTGCTGTTGCATTCCTGTAATTTATAGGTTATTCACATGCAAAGAAAAACCTGAGCTCGGTGTCTTCAAGGTTCATGAAGTACAGTACAGACCAGCTGTGAAGTGAACTGCTGCAGGGTACTTTATAGCTGTGAGAGAGCGAGACTGAATTGAACGTGACCACTGGTCGCGGTTTTCTAAGAGCTTTATAAGCTCCGTGCCACGAGTTCATGGTAGAATTACCTCAGCACGGATTTTCTTAGAGGCCATTAACTAAATGTGTGAGTGAAGTACACAACCCATTCATTTACACAAGCAGCACTCTTATCAAGAGCCAGGCTTTCTGGTAATAGGCCTACGTTCTGTAAATACTCCTGGTACTTGTGACACTTACGATAATTACCTATTAAAGTGATAAAATGGCTTATTGACCACTGGCAGCGGATACCATATAGGATGACCCTGCATCCCATCTATTAAATATCCATTACTTATATCTGAACAGTGTTCTTAGCATTAGCCGGCTGCATTCCTTAGCCATGCAGACAGCGACACAAAGACTACCCTGTCAAAATACAGCTTACAATAAGTCATATGGTAGCTTTATCAACTGATCGAGTGCACAGTCAGCTCACTCCCTAAATCAAATGGGCCTGGCTCAGCATTGGTCAAGTTCAGATAGGGGACAATATTCTCACCCAGCATTGCAACTTCGCTATATATCATGACATCTGCTTGCAAAAGCAACTTAAAAACATGTTAATTTCTGCTAACTGTAGTCCATAAATCCTTGCAATGTTCTTGATTCAATTCGGTGGAAAGAATGTGTTTGAAATACAGTGAGCGGAGAAAGGGTAGCCTAAATACTGTATCAACTCACAGGGTGTTGCATCGCTGCCAGCTATGCCGCTCTGTGTGACGTGCCAGTAGCTCAATATGCTTTGCAAGGAGGAAAACAGCACGTGCTTGGCTAACAAGGAGATCTGCAAGTGGATAGTGTCTACTTTTATTCCACTGCCCTTCGCCAACATGGGCTTAGAAACTGAACATGCAAATCACTGATTTCTGCCCCAGTGGAACTACTTTACTCGTCAAACAGTAGCGGGCTGGAAGGCAGGCTTGCTCTAAAAACACATGAACTGGTTTCCCCCAAACATGGTACATCAAACATCCCATGTTCACTTTAGGGTCCTTATGGAAACTTAAGCAAAATATATTCCCAGAGAATCGATGGACAAAAGGGAAGAAATAGATTGACGATTCGGTTTCTTCAGACTGAAGCAGAAAGTGTGAGTATTTCCAAGATCAGACGTCTCCTCCTGGCTTTGTCATTAGCAGGCTAATCACACACCACAGCAGCTTTGACTGGTCCACAGATGTCTGGTGAGCCTTTGTCCCACACTGCCAGCTGAGCTAAAAACCAAGTCTGAGCAAAATCTGTGTTTCCAATCAAATGCATTTCATCTCAACAACATTTCAAGCCAAATTTGTCTTCTTTCAATGGCTTTTTATAGGCATTCTGCTAATCTAGATCCAAGATGGTGGAAATAGCTGTTTTCTGATTTAGTTGGGCCTCTTCGAAGGGACTATATACTGACATTAAGTGTCCCCAGGAGAGATGGAGAAGAGCTATCGCAACACAGTACTTCCTGCCCTCGCTGCAGGGGTTACATGTACCTGACTTGGCAAATATCTGTAGCTGAGTGTGTGTGTGTGTGTGTGTGTGTGTGTGTGTGTGTGTGTGAGTCAGTTTGTGCCTGTAAGGATATCCATTACCTTATACCATGGGACAGATTCACCCTCGGCAACAGCAAAATACATCCACAGCAGTTTCAAGGCTCTCAATTTGGCCAAATTATCTTTTATATACATTCAATGGCTGTTTGAGACAATAGGCAGGGGAGCGTCTGGTCTTTGAGCGGGCCACTGGGGTCTAAGAAAGAATAAAGAGGTGTTGGGTTTCTAGATTGATTCTGCAGAAGAAATCATAGCTAAGAGAGCTCCATCAAGATTAATTGAAATGTTCTCCCTCTGTCCCAAGACAGCAGTTTGCTCTTGATAGCTTTTTCCTGAAGAGCTACAGGGCTGTACGTTACTACCAGTCATCATGATAAAGGTTCCACACTTCCATGAAAAAAGGAGAGCCAGGTCACTGTAATATTAAAAAGGTGTAATGACGGTAATAGCTATGTCGTGGTTGCACGTAGGCAAACAGAGCTAGCAGCAACCGCATCAACAGGAAGAGTTTGACCCCTCTTTAAACACAAAGAGAGAAAGTGGAGGGAGGAAATTGTGTGTGAGAGTGTGTGTGGGGGGGGGGGGGGTCGGTGCTGGTGGGCTGTGTTTCTGTCGGTAGCAGTGACCTTGTCTCAGTTCAAGCTAATTGAATTGGGGTGGGGGGGGCTCACTTCCTCCCATGGGTGCTGTGGGAGGTTGAGGCCTCATTCTTAATAAGGAAAGCCACAACGGACAAAAAAAACATTTAGCCAGACTGCTTCAATCAGAGGTGTTAGGTGCAAGTCCACTGGGAGTCCAGCATTCCTGGGCCAGGGGTCCAAGGAAAAGGAAGGGGGGATGAAAAAAATAATGCTCCAAATACTTCCTCGCTAAACTGATAAAACATTATGAAGGAACAGCAAAGTTCCAACGCTGGGAAGGGGACTTATTAAAGATAACAAACCCACGCTGGGGGAGCACAGTGAAGCGCGGGGCCAAAGTTATGGAGCCGATCGTGAGGAAAACGACTTGAGGCCTCGCTGCCTGGATGCCGAGGTTCTAAGGGTGAACAGAAATCTGGGCAGGATTACTGCAGCGGTAAAAGAGAGGATATGGACCATGCATACACGATGACAAGTAGATCTATCAAAACATTAAAACGTCACCCCTTTTGCCCCAAGTGCTTCCATGTGTCCACTGTTAGGGAAGAAAGAATGAAAATCCCTCCAAATTGAAATGTTATCCTGAAATACAATCTCATCTTCAGAGAGATTATCAGAGCGTGTTGTGTAATAGGTCGGTGTTGGTTTGGTGAGGGGCCTGGAGGCATTGTTTATACAGCCACAAGGAAAGACTGTGGCTCTTACTTTCTTGCAGAGAGAGAAAGGGAGAAAGGGGTTGACAGAGACTGTGAGATGATAGAAAGACGATAGAGAGAGTGATGGTGGGGTCAAAGAGAAGCGATCAAGTCAAATCTGAATGCATTGGCCCCAGTAAAAACCTGTCCACAGTACGGTATGCCCTAGGTCATCTAAAGATATCTGTAGGCAGAGGGTTCAGGGCCGCGGGTACTAGCTGCCGTGCAGATATTCCAGATAGGCTCAACACAAGAACACATGAGCCCAGCAACGAGAATCAGATGTGAGCAGAGTGATGGCTGCAGACCACAGACTGACTCACACACGTGCCGGCTTCCCACAGGAGCCTAGAAAACCGCTCCATGGCCCCAGGGCACTGACGTGGCCGACCACGGACAAAGAAGTTACACCTGTTTGGGTCAAGAAACCTGTTGAGACATAACGTCTTTCAGATCAACATCAATGCAAGATAAAGCCTCGTGGAGGAGAGAAAAGTTTGAATGGGTAAGTTTTTCTGAGATCGAAAAAAACAACAACAACCCTACACCGTTAATGTAAAGCATTTTAAGAGAGCATAAAGATTTCACTGAGAGAAATGCTGACACTGATCAAAACGCAGAGACCACAATCTGGGACTTTTATGGCACAGGAAGTGATAAAACTCCAAATCGATCCCATCTGCTGGAAAACCTGGTTCTCTTTCAGTTGGAGCATGGACAGTTTTCATTGTCTCCAACTCTCTCCTTCATTCTCTCTCTGTCTTTTCTCGCTCACCAGTCCAAGCAAAGCCAAGGTTTTGTTGACGGATCATCTGGGAGCTGTGATGATGGACAGCAGGTCAGCTGGCCTGGTCCCAGTGTGACAACAGAGGGCCAAACAGGACCTTTAATTGAACCAAGAGAGATGGCCGTGGCGAGCGGAGGGCCATAACTGTAGGGAGGGAACCGCTGACCTGACATTTTTTGTCAGTTTGTTTGAGAGGCTGGAGACGGACAGCAAACGTAGCTTGAGTATCTATGTTTTTGCAGGGTTCAAAGGCAAGAGTGTTTTCCACTTTCCCAGTTGGGCCAGTAGCTCACAGGTCTACATGCCCCTGGTATTTCACATGGCCCAGCAGGCAAAAATGAAAAGAACCACTTTTTTCATTAATGTAAATCAACAGTATGAATTTATGATACTGACTGATAATATACAGCAGCAAAATGACAAACTAAACAAAAAGGTAAAAATGGACTGATTCTAAATAAATGTAATGTAATAAAATGTATGACTTTTTCCAACAATTCCAAAGTATAAATTGGCCTTACTGTTTTCATAGAGGAGCCCTCATGAGTAACTGTTGTTCTGTAAACGTAACCAACAGTAACATGGAAAAACAAAAACAAAAACAAAAACAAAAACAAAAACAAAAACCAGTGGAAATTCATGAGGCTGTTAAGTCTCACCAGTCGTCCATCTTGCCAATACATTGATCGGACCGGATGAGGGTTAGTCAGTGAGCCGCTAAGCCAACCGACTGGCTGGTTCCTGCCGGCTCCTTGTTGTGGGCATCGGGCATCGAGTGTGTTTTACTGTTGGTGCTTTTAAGAAAGAGCCAGCTCTTCATCATTTCCAACCCAAGAACACTGTTGCTTCCACGATGAAAGAAACAACTTTTTTTCACTTTGTAATTTGAAGTACCCACCATGTCCTAGAAACTCTCAGACTAACTCTGAGCTGGCGCCCAATCTGGTTGGTCATAAAAAAGCACAACTGAAAGGAGGGCGGGCCAAGGCAAAGATAACAGGCTTTTCACTGCATGACAAACAGTAAGAACAGAAACCTTTTCTTTCAGACACTGGCCCAATTGGGAAACTGACTGACCAATCAAGTGGCCCAGGTCAACATCTCACTGGCCCAGGCCATCAGGCAGTCCCGTGTGAGAATGAGACTGAACATGAGCATGTAAATGAAAGGGAGGTGAGATAAAGAGCATTCGAGACAGATTTTTAACTCCTACCATCTTGTCCATCAAACAGATCAACCTGTCACACCAACTATGAAGAGTGATCATCTCTCATATCTTCAATCTGCCAAATCAAACCCGAGGCCCCTGCGACCTAATCTCTCATCATGTCAGAGTGAGGCCGTTGTTTCCCAGTGTCCCCGGGCTGCCTCGTGTGTTGCGGTGCTCCACACCCCGCCGAGCTGTGTGGGAAATGATGGGCCTTTCTGCATCACTGGTTCCTTTAGCTGCCGAACCAGAAACTACAGCCATGGTCTTTAGCAAACGCAGACACCGAGGGGAGAGGGGGGAGGGCTAGTGACCAAAAGAGCCTATGCATTGTTAGAAATCCTCCCCAGAGTCGAGTCAGTTGCCATAATTATGCTTCCGCGTGTCATATGCCTGCGACTTTATTCGGACACTCACGCACGCACACACACACACACACACACACTTGGCAGCGGAGATCTACTGACCAGAGCGCAGAGCAGATCGACAGCCTCCAGGACCAGCTCCTGGTGTCCAATCCTGGCCACGCCGAGCTCCTCCAGGTCCTGATGAGAGATCTTCAGCAGCTGTTCTCCGCTGATCTTCTCCCGCTCAAAGTTACTCACGTACTGCTGCAGGCTGTCATCCAGACC